>PVHT020000173.1:21894390-22097285 GCA_004024745.2 Catagonus wagneri | reverse complement strand
TAATTCGTTCCATTGTGTGTATGTACCATATCTTCCCTATCCACTCTTCTGTTGATGGGCATTTAGGTTGTTTCCATGACCTGGCTATTGCATAGAGTGCTGCAATGAACACTGGAGTACGTGTGTCTTTTTGAGTCATGGTTTCTGCTGGATAGATGCCCAGGAGTGGGATTGCTGGATCAAATGGTAATTCTATTTTTAGTTTTCTGAGGAATCTCCATACTGTTTTCCACAGTGGCTGCACCAATTTGCATTCCCACCAACAGTGTAATAGGGTTCCTTTTTCTCCACACTCTCTCCAGCACTTATTGTTTATAGACTTTTTGATGATGGCCATTCTGGCTGGTGTAAGGTGGTACCTCATAGTGGTTTTGATTTGCATTTCTCTAATGAGGAGCAATGTTGAACATCTTTTCTTGTGTTTATTTGCCATCTGCATGTCTTCTTTGGAGAATTGTCTGCCTAGCTCCTCTGCCCATTTTTGGATGGGGTTGTTTGTTTCTTTGGTGTTGAGCTGTAGGAGCTGTTTGTAAATTTTGGAGATTAATCCCTTGTCAGTTGAATCATTTGCAAATATTTTCTGCCATTCTGTGGGTTGTCTTTTCATTTTGTTTAGGGTTTCCTTAGCTGTGCAGAAACTTTGAAGTTTAATTAAGTCCCATTTGTTTATTTCTCTTTTTATTGTCCTTACTCTGACAGATGGATCTGAGAAGATGTTGCTATCACGTCAGAGAGTGTTTGGCCTATGTTTTCCTCTAAGAGTTTGATAGTATCTGGTCTTATATCTAGATCTTTAATCCATTTTGAGTTTATTTTGGTGCATGGTGTTAGGAAGTGTTCTAGTTTCATTTTTTTACAGGTAGCTGTCCAGTTTTCCCAGCACCACTTATTGAAGAGGCTGTCTTTTGTCCAATGTATATTCTTGGCTCCTTTATCATAGATTAGTTGACTATAGATGCATAGATTTAATTCTGGGCTTTCTATCCTGTTTCACTGATCTATATTTCTGTCTTTGTGCCAGTACCATATGGTTTTGATGACTGTAGAAAACCTAGCTTTCTGATTTGTCTAAAAATATGGATTAAGTCTTTACATTAATGTATTGATTTTTGCTCTTCGAAAATGATTACTAAATGAGATACACAGGTATTAAAAAAATCAAAGTAATGGCAATAATTATGTTACTCCCTCTCTTTGAGTATATTCCTTTGACACAAAATTATTTTCAGGAGTTACCATCATGGCTCAGTGGAAATGAATCTGACTAGCATCTATGAGGATGCAGGTTCAATCCCTAGCCTCACTCAGGTTAAGGATCCGGCTTTGCAGTGAGCTGTGGTGTAGGTCACATATGTGGCTCAGATCTGGCGTTGTTGTGGCTATGGTGTAGGCAGGCAGCTACAGCTCTGACTTGACTCCTAGCCTGGGAACCTCCATAAGCCACAGGTGCAGTCCTAAAAAGACAAAAAAAAGTTTTTAAATATAAAGAAAAATAAAGGAAAATTTGACAAATAATGAAGGAATACATCAAGCTTCCAGACAGAGAAATTATACGTAATAAAGATGTCAGTTTTTGCTAAATTCATTTAAGATTTACATAATCCACTCTCATACACTGTTGGTGGGAATATAAATTTGTATAGCCACTAAGGAGAACAGTATGGAGGTCCCTTAAAAAACTAAAAATAGAACTACAGTACGATCCTACAGTCTCCTGGGCATATATACAGAGAAAATAATAATTGAAAAGATACATGCACCTCAATGTTCATAGCAGCACTACTTAAAACAGACAAGATATGGAAACAACCAAAGTATCTATCAATACTTAGGTAAAGGAGATGTGGTATCTACACAATGGAATATTAGCCATAAAAAAGAATGAAATAATGCTATTTGCAGCAACATGGATGGACCTAGAGATTATCATACTAAGTGAAGTAAGTCAAAGAAAGCCAAATGTTGTATGATACTGTCTATATGTGGAATCTAAAAAATGATACAAATGAACTTATTCATAAAACAGATTTAGACTCCAGACATAACAAACTGTGGTTACCAAAGGGGAAGGGGTAGGAGGAATAAATTAGGAGTTTGAGATTAAAATATGCACACTACTATGTATAAAATAGGTAGCCAACAAGCACCTCCTGTGTAGCACAGGGAACAATAATTAATCTCTTGCAATAACCTATTATATATATATATCTTTATCACTTTGCTGTATACTTGAAACTAATGCAACATTGTAAATCAACTATATTTCAATAAAAAATTTAAAAATGCACCTCAATTAAAAAAATGCAGATTTGGATTCAGTAGGTCAGGAGTGGGACCCAAGATTCTGCCTTTCTAACAAGATCTCAGGAGATGCTAGGAAGCTGGTATTTGGACCACATTCTGAATAGATAGAAAAGAGAGTAGCTTGACTCCTGAGTAGAAGCAGACAGCCTACAGAGTCAGCTACTTCCCAGTCTGTATTCATACTCTCCTCTGACCATATCTTTAGTCACATATTGCTTAAAGTACTATGTTCTTAGAGTTTTTTTAAACATTTAATCACAATGTTTTAATAATATGTACAAATAACATATAAAGGCAAGTTGTCTCTATAAATTGTGTATATCCTCCAAAAATATACTTTAAGCCAGGTGGACATTTAATATTCTCTGTATTTCTACATAATGCCTCTTCTGTCACTTTCACTGATCTATCTCCTGCCTTGATCCTATATCTTTATATCTATAACCCCTGAAAAAATACCAAAAATAGGAAGCAGAATCAGTTACCTAAAAGACAAAATTTGCCAAAGCTCACCTCACAAGAAATAGTCTGATTAGGACTATGTCTATTAAGGAAATGAATCAATATTTAATAACCTTCCCAAAATACAAAGCATCAGGCCCAGACTGGTTCTCTCTGGAATTTTATCAAACATTTAAGGAAGAAATGATACCTATCCTCTGTGATCTCTTACAGAAGATAGAAACAGAGAAGCAGGGTGAATACTTCCTAACTTTCTAAGCATGAGGTCACTGTAACAAAGCCAGGCAAAGACAATACAGGATAAACAACAACAGACAAATGTCTTCTATGAACACCGACGTAAAAATTCTCAGCAAAATAGTAGTAAACCAAATCCAACAACATATAAAAAAAATTATGTATCATGACAAAGTGGAATTTATCCCAGGTATATAAAGCTGGTTTCACATTCAAAAATGAATTAATGTAATCTAACTCATCACCAGATTAAGAAAAAAAAATCACATGATTTCAATAGAAACAGAAAACTATTTGAAAAAAATCAAACATTCATTTATGAAAAAAAAGAAAAAACTGTAATGCCAGTCCAAAATAAATCACCAAAAAAAGAGACTTTACAATTTAGAAAAATGACTAATCAGTGAATATTTGAAAGTTTAGAAAAGAATAACAGAACAAAAGGTCAACAGACAAGAATGTATTGTACAGCCCTGCTCCACAGTAATTATTACAACTAATGCCTTTACCTGCAAGACACTCTTTCTTGCAGTTCTTTCAGGTCTTTATTCCTATTTCATTCTTTCTCCTTTTAGTATATGCTATCGACAATTTTTTTCTATAAGAATCCACATTTTGGGTATTATCCCTTAGAGTAGATTACTAGAGGTGGCAAAGATGATAATACTTAAGGTTTAAAACATACAGTATTTAAATTCTAAAGATCATAATAATTTATAGTTCCTCTTCTTTTGCATAAGTATTTCTATTCCATGGTACTGTGTACTCTTTTTATGGACTGTATTACACACACAGAAGAAAATAGATACTGTCTTATCAATTTGCATCTTTTTGGGTTGCAGGATTTTCACGTTCAGTAACTCCCTGTATTATTTCTTAACATGAATTGGATCCTGGTGTTCAGATTCTAGCTCTAACAAAGGGCTGAAAGCAGCGTAGTGGAGAATTCTAGAGGGCACTCTGTACCCTGCATTCTAGATGAATGCCAGTCCTGTGGCACAACTTCCCCGAAAGGCATGAGACTCATAGGCTTGCGCTACAAGAGCACTTCCTGACACAAGAGTGTTCACGGTCTTCTCCATGGCGTCAGCTGGAGCAGTATTAAGACTTCACATTTTTTACAAAAATCGTGAAGTCCGCTCATTTAGAGTGACACTTGTTTGAGTGTTTCAGTGAATCTTAAGTTGAGGATGAATAATTCATTTCAGACGAATAATCATTTTTATGAATACAGAAACTTTATAAGAGAGATGAATGTTTTAGGTAAGTAGAGAGGTGACTTCGTTGTAAAAACATTTTCAGTCTTTATGGTACACGTGCCTAGCCAGGCAGAAACACTGCTTCTTGCAGCCCGAGCTCTCTAGGGTGCTCAGTGGTCCCAGAACTCTGTTTTCCCCCTCTCATGCATGTGGGCAGTCAAACTAGAACTCACGAGGGGCCCACTCGACTTCAAAAGAATTACTGTAATTCTTTTATGAGAAAGAGTTAAGTTATAAAGAAATCAAGATACACTTAATTCAGAATGTGTAGTTAATGCATACAAATCTGCACGAAATACAAAATTTTGTCAAAGAAAAGCTCCAAAGAATTGATTTTTTCCCTGAATTTGGTTAAATGATTATGGGATTATTTACAAAGAAACAGCAGGGAGCTGGCCTTGCCTTTCTTAATTATAGCAGGAGGTAAACACTTCCATTTTCTGGAGATGAAAGGTACATTCTTCATACACATGATCATGTTTTCCACAATTAATACTAATCTTTATGTTGACCAAAGCTACAGTTTAAGCCTTCAGTAAACCCATTTTGAAATGCTTTCTTCAAGGATTAGAAGAGGAGGATATGACTCAAAGGCAAAAGATGCTTTTACGACTCAGATGCAGCTTTGGTTTGTAGTCTTCCCCCGAATGTATCAATAGACCATCCATCTAACCAGCATAAAGTTATTTAATTTAAATCTGCCCTCGTAATAAACTGCTTTATAAATGAATGTATATAGGTACCATAAAATACATAATATAATGTTCTTCATATTAAATGGAAAATTGGAGAAAATCAATTTTTAAATTACAAACATAAGAAGAACCAACATTTTAATCATTGTTAGTAATGTCACAGATCATTTCCAGGAATACAGAGCTTAACCTCTTAGTCCTAAATAACAGAAATATTCCAATTATGTTACAAAGTTTTTCAAGTATTCCCAGCATATAAAATGTGATATTTTAAAATTATAGCTTTCACCAATATTATTATAACATATCAGTCTTTTACACTTTTATGTCGATGTCAGAGCTGTGTATGTATAAAGTTCAGATATGGATTTCTCCAATAATTATGAAAGCCATCCTTACAGCTACATTATCAGGGGTACTTTTAAACAAATAAAAATAAAGTGCTTAATATAACTTCTTTATACATTTACTTTCAAGATCATACTAATTTGGAATTTTCCTCTGTTCATTAGCATTACGACAATCCATAAAATGTCTTTTTTTGTTTCTTAAATGAAACATATGGATTCCTCCACTTTCTAAATTTAATGTGTGATAGGGGAAAAAGAGAGAATAACAGTGATTAAACATAAATTCCACTACAATAAAATTCTCAGATTATTCCTAGATCAAAATTTTGTTTTAAAGATAAAATACACTTCTTAGTTTACTTAAAAAAGGAATAAGAGCATCTGTCTTAACTCTTCTTCTTTCCTGCTGTGGTTCGAGTTCTATTTCTAAATTCTTATTTTCACCACCATAGCAGAACACATTTAAAAAAACATTTTAATATACTTTTTAAAGGTCACTTTCCATTTACAGCTGTTACATGATATTGGCTATATTCCCTATGTTGTATAATATATCCTTGAGACTATCTTTCACCCAACAGTTTGTACCTACCACTCCTCTACCCCTATATTATCCCTCTCCACCCCCTCACTACTGATAACTACTATTTTGATCTCCATATCTGTGAGTCTACTTCTTTTTTGTTGTATTCATTAGTGTATTATATTTTTCGGATTTCACATGAAAGCTTTATCAGAAAGCATTTGTCTTTTTCTGACTTATTTCATTTGGCATAAAGCCCTCCAAATCCATTCATGTTGTTGCAAATGGTAAAATTCTGTTGTATGTTATGACTGAGTAGTATTCTATACACACACACACACACACACACACACACACACACACATTGCATCCTCTTTATCCATTCATCTGTTGACAGACAAATAGGTTGTTTCTATATCTTGGCAATAGGAAATAATACTACTATAAATACTCAGATTCATGTTAGCTTTTTGAATTAATATTTGGGTTTTTTTTTTTTTTTTCAGATATATACCCAGGAGTAGGACAGATGGATTGTACGGTAGTTCTAAATTTACTCTTTTGAGGAACCTCCATACGGTTTTCAACAGTAGCCGAAACAATTTACCACCAACAGTGTACAAGGATTCCCTTTTCTCCATGTCCTCATCAACATCTGTTTTTGTAGCTTTTTCTCCCCCACACCTGCAGCATATGGAAATTCCCAGGCCAGGGATCAAATATGAGCCACAGCTGTGATCTATGCTACCACTGTGACAATGCCAGATCCTTAATCCACTGCACCACAGCAGGAACTCCTATTTGTGTTCTTTTTAATGACAGCCATTCTGACATGTATAAGGTAATATTTCATTGTGGTTCTGACTTGCATTTATCTGATAATTAGCAATGTTGAACAACTTTTCATGTGTCTGTTGGCTCTAGCAGAACACTTTTAATACCAATAAAATGGAACAGGATTTCTTTTACTTGGCTTCTTTCGTAGTCCGTCCAAAAAAACTCACCCTCTCCAACTTTCCAAACATACATTCTCTACTGACATATCCAAATATTTGCAGCTCCTCTAACATCCCAAGTTCTTTCACACCTCTGTGCTTTTGCATGGCTGTGATTTAAGCCTAAAATATACTGACCTTCTTAAAAATTTTTATTTATCCTTTGCGTTAACACATAAGTCATCTCCTTTCTAAAGCTTTCAGTGACCCTCCAAGGTAGAAAATAAACTCTACTGACTTTTCTTCTCAGCACACTGAACATATTTCTAGTTTAGAAATTACTGCGCTATGTTAAAATTATATGATTACACATTTTCCCATCTCCAATTAGGTGCTTGTAGGGAGAACCTGTCATTATTAACATTAAAATCACTAGCACAAGTTACAAATTGCCTGAAACAGAGAAGGAACAATAAATACTGTGGAACAGATGAATGAATGAGTCTAGGTAGCAGACTTAGAGATCTAACCAATATTCAAACCATTCTAAATGTTGTTTATGAGATCAGAACTTCTCTTTGGCTCTCTCATGGAATATAGCCACCTTTTGGGTTGTGTATCCTAGAAAAGGCCAGACTAAATATTCAGAAGGTTCACTGCATACATTTCTTATTTAAAAATACGTATACACAATGGAATACTACTCAGCCATAAAAATAGCAAAATAAAGCCATTTACAGCAACATGGATGGAACTAGAGATTCTATACTAAGTGAAGCCAGAAAGAGAAAGACAAATACCATATGATATCATTTATGTGGAATCTAAAATATGTCTTAAATGAACCTATCTACAGAACAAAAACAAACTCATGGACATACAGATCAGACTTGTGGTTTCCAAGGAGGAGGGAGAGGGATGGACTAGAAGTCTGGGGTTAGTAGATGTAAACTATTACATTTACAATGAATAAGTAATGAGGTCCTGCTGTATAGCAGAGGGAATTATATATCTAATCACTTATGAAGGAGAGTAATGTGAGAAAAAGAATATATATATATATGTGTGTATATATATATATATATAAATAATATGACTGGGTCACTTTTCTATACAGCAGAAATTGACAGAACATTGCAAATCAACTATAATAAAAACAATCCTGATACGGTTCTGAATCAGAGTTGACATTTTGAAATCCTAACAAAAAATATCAGGCAGATAGTTTTGAGACACCACGTCATTTCTATCATGACTTCAACAATGATGTCCAGCAATGGAATGCTTTGATGTCAAAAGATAAGAAGGGAATGGGAAGGTAAAAACCATCTCGTAACACTAGTGGCAAGAAAGAAAAGAAAAGAGAAAGAAAGAACAAAGGGGGAAGGAAGAAAGGGAGGAAGGGAGGAAGGAAGGAAGGAGATTGAGTCCTTGAAGCACTTTAAATACTCCTCTGTTTCTCTTGGCCTACTTCTGCTTCGGTAAGGACAACTGATGTTTTCTTAATATAACATCAAATACTCTCAGAAAACAAAACAAGTCCTTCTTCTTCCAACCAGACTGTCATCCTGTATTCTTTTTACTGAGAAATCTTCTGCAGAAATTAGCTTATTCAGAAAAGCCACATTAGACCCTTCTTTAGTATAAGCAGCGGGTTTTGCAAATGTTTCATTAATACATTCTTAAGGAAAATAGACAGCGGAAGTTGCTTAGAGGTGAATTTTGAATACATCTGGGAGTATTAGCCTAGGTAGCCAGCCACAAATTCAGAGAGGGAACTAACTTTCTAGTCTCTTTCAGGGATAGAAATAATGAAGAGACTTTACTGGTTTAAGTAATGGCTTCTGTAAGGATTAAAAATGACTTCAGGTGAGAATTGAGTCACTGAATCAAGTGGCACCAACATATATTTTCATCACGACCGTTTATATTATTAACTTTATGTAGTGATCCTGGAAGGCTCCAGTGTCTCTTTTACTTATTTTTGTACAAGTTTTTGGGTTTATTCTCTCTTGCTAGTCCAAATTAGGTCATATGTGCATCCTTAAAGCAATCACTATGGCCAGGTAAATGGGATACAGCTTTAGTAAGTACAATGTCACCAAACCTTGTGAACAGGTTTGAGGGATGGATGAATTCCTCAAAAAAAAAAAAAAAAAATCAGAGGCATAGTTGATGAGAGGAGAGAATGAATCAATGTTGAAGAGGCAAAATACAATGAACACATATCTTTAAGATTTTACATCAATTTAGCAATTTCTTTTAATCAAAGATTTAAGATTTTAAGATATATGATCACAGAATTAAAATTTTCTCTATTTTAAATTCTTTACCTCCTTTTAGCCTATTGGCAAAACTGAAAATCAAGAAAACGTACTGTATTAGTCCTACAGCTTTTCATACCACATTGCCTGTTTCAATACTATGTGTCCTGAACTAAGAAATCTCAGATTGATGACCAGAAGTCATCAGTATCTTCTCTTTTACTTCCTAATGTATATTTTTGATATTTTGGGATACTGGTGGCCTTAAAGTTCAAAGATTACTACAGATTTCTTTTCTTAGATATTTAATTGCCATTCCACAAATATAGCACCTGTTCTGATATAAAACAAGTGAAGTCCAATTTCTTATTATAGTAATTAATTTATCTACGGTAAGAAAGAAAACTACAACCTTTTTGTACATGACACATTCAGTACAATTCTGACATCACACAAATAAAAAATGCACACTCAATCTACTTTAAAATTAGTGGAAAAATGTCACGAGAATTAAAGTTCAAAATTTGATCAAACTCAATCTTAGTTCTCTTCAGAAGACATTACTAGCTCAGTACAAGTTTGAATCAAAAGCATGTGTCAACTGGAAAAAAAGAAACATCAATTCAGAGATTTATTTCATTGCATAACAGGTGAAAGGATTCTCTATGATGGAATTTTACTATTATATACTTATTTTCTGATAGCTAGTATAATAAGCATTCATTCCTTTAATGTTATATATATATAGAGAGAGATATTGATATTGCTTTGAAAATACACTTCTTTTATGCGGGCATTATAAAAATAAATGAGGTAGACTGTAAATCATTTGATCAGTATGGCTAAGTAATAAATTCTTATCCTTAGCCAAACAAAAAAATAATTGTTCTTTTGCTCAGTTCATTTTTCACTATTGAACTCATCTCAGATGAATGACAGTAACAACAAATACTTAAATAGTATTTATTATGGTCCAGGCATAATTCTTCACACCTAACATATATTAATTTATTTATACTCCACAACAATATCATGAGTAGGTAACTATACTATCCGTATTTCACAGATGAGGAAACAGTCATACGGGATTTAAGTAACTTGCTAATGAAAGTGGCAAAGTTAACATCTAGCCCATACTCAGTGCTTCAATGACGGGGTTCCAGAAAATCGAATCTCAATAAAACAACTGACTAGTGATAAAATGCTGTAAGAAGAATCCTTCAGATGATAGCTTTTTAGGCACATTCCGTTTAATTTTTCTCTTTATGTAAATGCAGTGGTTGTTTGGCTCTGGTGTTTTGGGACTCGAGAGTAATGGAATTTGAAGGCATATCGAGATGGTAATAGAGTGTGCAATTTGGTGCCATGCTTTATCTGACATCTGGCAGGAAAAGTCTGAATTTGCAGTGAGAGCAATAATGAAAGTTTACTTAAGGAGAAACTGAGAGCCATTTTCCCCAAAGATGTGATGTTTAGGTATAAAGAAAGCAAGAAATTAGTGATGAATCAGAGATCCATTATCCACAAACTGTTATGTGGAGCACAGTGCTAAGAAATAGGTATACAGAAATAAATAAGTTAGTTCCCTCTCTGAATTAGTGGCTGGCTACCTAGGCTAATACTCCCAGATGTATTCAAAATTCACCTCTATCCCGCAGTAGCTAACTGTCCACAGGGGATTATGGATAACAGTAAAGTGAAAATAACCAAATGCTATAAAATGTACAGTGATGCAGTAAACAGAAGGACAGAAAAGACAACTGCTACAAGGGCAGGATGAGATCAGGGGAGACAGTCTGTGATTCCCAAACAGCTCTCTCCTTTACGCAGAAGGCAACAGGAAGCCAGCGAGAGATATTATGCAGCTAAAGTACATGATCAAGTATATTTGCTAGGACCTATGATCACCAAATAAGGAATATCTGATCCTGGGACCTCACTATCTCTATTAACTGCCTTAGTTCTTCCCAGACTATTTAACTCTTTTAAACTAGTATCCCTGCTTCCATTGTTAAAACATCTCTCACCTGAATTACTGCAATTGCCTATTCAGTGCTTCTTACCCTCCCTTTATCATCAAAGCAACATGAACAATTCTTTAAAAACATATGCCAGTTCTGGTTACTTGTCTGCTTAAACCCTCCAACAGATTCCCATCTTGGTCACAGTGAAAGCCAAAGACGCTTCATGGTCTCACTCCCCATGACCTCATCCCTCGTTATTCTCCCCCTAATTTCACTCTACTCCAGCCACACTGGCCACCTGGTTTATCCTCAGATTCAAAGCAGTTCCTACCTCAGGGTCTTGCATGTAGTATTCCTTCTGCCTAGAATATTACCTTCTCAGATTCTTGTGGAGCTGACTTCACCTTCATGTCTTTTGACAGCTGTCACTCCATCAACAGGAGGGAGAAAACTGTGGTGCAACGAGCCAGGTAAGAAAAACCAGAGGAGACACAAGTTTTGGTGGAAATATGATGAGTCTGACTTTGGTACATACTGATTTTGACATGCCAGAGGGTTCAGTTGGAGCTTCCAGGTAGTCCTTGAAAGCAGAAGGTTGAAAGAGGAATGTTAACATTTAAAGAAGTAGAGAAAGAATATAACACATGGGAAAAGAGGAAGTAGCCTATGATATATTAAACATATCTATAGATTCTGACCAGTAGTTTCCATCAAAAGGTATCATCGAATTCACTATCCTGTGAATCTGGATGGTCCCATGACTGGCTTTGACCCAAATAACGTAGTAAAAGTAACCTTATGATTGTTCCAGAACCCAGGCATTATGAGATTTTTTTGTCTGTTTTGCCCTTTTGGAACCCTACCCTGGGATTACCTTGAAAAATTAGACAGTCTAGTCTACTGGGCTATGAGAAGTCATACAGGGGTAAAACAAAGTATCCTCATTGATGTTAGCAAGGCCAATTTAAACATTACTCATAACAGCCCTCCAGATGAGAAGAGCTGTACCTGTGTGTGATCCCAGAAGGAACCAAAAGAGGAAACTGCACAGCCAACCAAAAGAATTGAGAAATTAAAAAAAAAATCATTAAGTTTAGGGTGGTTTTTTTATGCAGCATACACATCTAGGACAAAACTTGGTACTAAGAAACAGAGTCCTTCTTTAACAAAAATCCAAAACATGTAGCAGTGGCTTTGAGACTGGGAGGGTAAAGGCTGAAAAGTGGTTGAGAAGATTGTTAATGGAAGGTGCAGACATACTGATGGAAAAAATGATAGTAATGTTGCTTATGGAAACTTGCAAAATGGAAATTATCTTATTAGCAAACCTGTGAATCCAGATATTTCCAGGAAAAGTGTCAATTTAATTTTTTTTCCCAAGAGAATGACAGGCTATAGAGAGAGAAATAAACTAAAAAAGTAACAACTAGAGTGCAACTGGAATTAAGATGATGCTAAAATGTGCTGAAATGAAAAATAAAACTGTTTCCTATTCCTAGTTGTCTGGCAAAAGATTTTGAGAGTAAAAGTTAATTCAAGGACGCAGCTAAAAATTTCACAGAATCAGGACAAATTATTTCAAAACTTGTTTGGAAGCAAAAAAGACCCCGAACAGTGAAAGCAATCCTGCCAAACAAAAATGGAGCCAGAGGAATCAAGCCCCCTGACTTCGGACTGTACTACAAAGCTACAGGTATGAAGACAGTATGGTACCAGCACAAAAATAGAAATATAGATCAATGGAACAGTATAGAAAGGCCAGAAATAGACCTAAGCACCTATAGTCGATTATTCTATGACAAAGGAGGCAAGAACCTACAATGGAGAAAAGACGGTCTCTTCAATAAAAGGTTCTGGGAAAACCAGAGAGCTTTATGAAAAAGAATGAAATTAAAACAGTCTCCAACACCATACACAAAAATAAATGCACAATGGCTTAAAGACCAAAGTGTAAGACTGGAGACTATAAAACACTTAGAGGAAAACATAGGCTGTACACTCTCTGACATAAACTGTAGCAATATCTTCTCAGATTCACATCCTAGACTAATGACAATAAAAACAAAAATAAATAGATGGGACCTAATTAAATTTAAAAGCTTTTTCACAGCAAAGGAAACCATAAACAAAACAAAAAGACAACCCACACAATGGGAAAAAATATTTGCAAATGAAGCAAATGACAAGGGTTTAATCTCCAAAATATACAAACACCTCCTGCACCTCGATACCAAAAAAAAAAAAAAACCCAAACAAAGAATGGGTAGAATATCTAAATAGACATTTCTCCAAAAAAGACATATGGATGGCCAAAAAACACACGAAAAGATGTTCAGCATCACTAATTATTAGATAAATGCAAATCCAAACTACTATGAGGTACCACCTTACACAGGCTAGAATAGCCATCATCAAAAACTCTACAAACAATAAATGGTGGAGAGGGTGTGGAGAAAAGGGAACCCTCTTACACTGTTGGTGAGAATGTACATTGGTGCAACCACTATGGAAAACAGTATGGAGGTTCCTCACAAAACTAAAACTAGAACTACCATATGATCCAGCAATCCCAATCCTAGGTACCTATCCAGAGAAAACCATCATTTTAAAAGATACATGCACTCCAATGTCCATTGCAGCACTATATACAATAGTTAAGACATGGAAACAACCTAAATGTTCATCAACAGAGGAATGGATAAAGAAGATGTGGTGCACATATATAATGGAATATTACTCAGCCATAAAAAACAAAATAATGTCATTTGCTGCAACATGGATGGACCTAGAAACTATCATACTAAGAGAAGTTAGTGAAAGATAAATATCATATGATATCACCTATTTTTGGAAAATATAAAAAAAGGATACAAATGAATTCATTTGCGGAACAGAAGCAGTCTCACAGACTTTGAAAAACTTATGGTTACGATAGGTGCCAGGTGGGGAATGGGAGGGATAGACTGGGGGTTTGGGATTGGCATGTACACACCTAAGTATATGGAATGATTGGCCAATGGGGACCTGCTGTATAGCACAGAGTACTCTACCCAATATTCTGTGATAATCTATATGGGAAAAGAATCTGAGAGAAAATGCATAAGTGTATATGTAGGACTATGTCACTTTGTTGTACAGCAGAAATTATCACAGCCTTGTAAATCAACTATACTTCAAGAAAAGTTAAAAACAAAAACGGAAAACCAAAACACCTGAGCCATGCCACTGACAGTGTCGAATCCTTAACCACTAGGCCACCATACTGTACCCCTTAAACGTACACAATGTATTTATCAATTTTATCTCAATAAAGCTGGGAGGAAAAAGGTAATTAAAAAAAAAAAAAAGAGGTAGAGCCTATTCCTTTCCTCATTAAATCTGAGCTGTCATAGTGACTTCCTTTGACCAAAAGAATGTAGCAGAAATGACATCGTACAAGTTCAGTTTTTTTTTTTTTGTTTTTTGTTTTTTGTTTTTTTACTTTTAAAGCAGTGCCTTAAAGCCACGTAAGGAAGCCGGTCTAACTTAATGGAAGGTGAGAGCCTCCATGAAGTCACAATGCACCTCAGCAGGGAGTTAGCACCAACTGCAAAATACATGTCGGGAGGCCAACTTGTATCTTCCTTCAGTCTTAGCCAAAGCTCCATGAGTGAGTCCAATAAAACCTGAATAGGAATGCCCCAGAATCAAGAAAAAACCTTTTTTTTTTTTTTTCTTAGCCAGTGAGTTGACATGGCTTGTTAGCCAGCAATAGTTTAATGATACATGGCCTGAGAGGTAGGGAGGAAATCAGAGGAATGGAGATTACTGAAATCAAGAAAAGACAAAATTTGAAAGAGGAGATAAGAGATAAGAAAAGTCATGAAGGCAAACAAGGGAAGGATAATGTAAAGAATGGCATCCATCTGCTAGGTTTAATAATTAAACTCCTGCTTAATTTGACTTGAAAGATGTGTCTTCTATCACACTGGCTTTACTGTCCCAGCTATGAGAAAACTGGCTGCCCTGGGCTGTATTAAAGTACTTGATCACTTATGATAAAATGAAGGCTGTTTTTTCTTGCATTACCATTTGAAGTGGTAGCTAACACTTGTGAAATTTATATCATCTCATTAAGTGGTAAGCAAAATATTGTTCTCTTAACTTTCATCTGAGGTTTCTGCTATATCTACCCTACTTTAAAGAAGGAAATTTTTTAATAAAACCCCACTGTTTGTTAAAACATTGGTATACAAAAGAACACTGGCTCAACCCCGGTCCTTACAAATAAAAAATATTGTTTTTTGTCTTTTTGCCTTATCTAGGGCCACACCCACAGCATATGGAGGTTCCCAGGATAGGGGTCTAACAGGAGCTGTAGCCGCCTGCCTTCGCCACAGCCACAGAAACGCGGGATCCAAGCCGCTTCTGCAACCTACACCACAGCTCACGGCAACATCGGATCCTTAACCCACTGAGCAAGGCCAGGGATCAAACCTGCAACCTCATGGTTCTTAGTCGGATTCGTTAACCACTGAGCCACGACGGGAACTCCAAAAAATATTTTTAATTAACCAAATATCAAAATATAATAACCACCACACAAACACACACAGAGCAAAGCAGAAAGAGCTGAGTACCTGATGCCAGATTTTTTTATGCCAACATAAAACTGTGATTACTACAAACCAACACTGAAGAATAACTATTGTCTTAAATTTTCTAAAAGGCTATAATGACTTTTTCATCTTCACAACAAATTGAATAGCAAATCTCAACCCAATTACAGGAAACAAACTCCCACCAACAGTGTTAGATGATCCTAATTGTAAAGAGACCTTAGATTTAAGCATAATATCAAACCTAATTATATTCCAAACACATTAGAATGTAGCATAGCATTTTACAGGAAGGAAACTCCTTAGCTGATTTATTGCTTAAATTATGGAAAAACAATTCAGTTATAGGATGCATTCTTACATTTAAAAGATCAGATTTTCCATGTAATTGCTATGTAATTTGTGTTAAGAAGTAGATTCCTGTTCCAAAGAGTGATCAGGCTTTTGAAATTGTATTCTCAACTGGCTCCACAGACATTTCAATTGATATGAACTCAAGTTCTTGCTGAAGTTTTAGAAGCAAATGTTATTTAGGTTGGTTTTCCCTTTTAAACTTACACAAATTTTAAGTTTTCATCACTCCCCCTCATGTATACGATGTTCTTGTCCATCACCAATAAATAATTATGAAAAAATATGACACAAAATATATTACCTTGATGGGCAAAAGTATTTATGAATGTGCTTTCTGATTTTAAGTTCTTGAATGATATCCTAACATTTTTTAGTAGTAAACAATCTCAGTGTCTGGCGCTTGGGTGTTTTCAGGTTTCTGAGCCTTCTCAAGTACCATTAAAATTTAAATAGAGTTACCTAATTCCATTGGAGAAGGCAGGAATCTCTTAAGTGGCAGTGGATCATCCCCCTTTAATTTTCTGTAAGAATTTTTATGGAGCTAATATTTCTCCTAATACTTTTGGTTCCAATTTTATCTTGCCTCCTAGAGGATGATCACACTACTTGTTCTTCAAACCAGGACACGTTTGAGGACCAAGGGGAGAGCCATTAATAATGATTTCAAGAAAACGGTATTATCCTGAAAAATCTGTAAGGCCAAATCACCTATTTACCATACCAAAACATATTTCTAATTATCTATATCCCTCCTCAAACTTCTTTTTTCCTTAAGATCTTTTACTCACACTTATCCCAGAGCTTTCTTATGTCTTCTTTTAACATTCCCAAACTTCTCCCATACTGGCAGAGAGAGCTTAAAAACTATCTTATTTTGCAGAACTCAGCTCTTCTCTTATTATTCAGAAATGCTGTGAGTATTGCAGATTTGTCAGTCAAAATCTCCCATCAAAATATTTCCCTCAACTGGAAACTGTATTCTCTGTAGTACAGAGGACACTATTATTAAGTTTTAGGTTTGCTTTAGTATTCACAAATTTATCCTCCTTCCCACTATATTAGGATCTCCTCCTGGACAGTCCTGGTGCCCAGCTTGGATCCCTCCAGATCCCTTTTACTGGATCTTTGCACCCATCTATCAGATTCTGCTGCTAATATCTTGTTTTTGACCTTCAAGTAAATAACCTTGGGCATTAGGGTGGTCTGCCAATGTAGACAGCTAGAAGTTTCTCAGATTCACTTTTTTCCTTTGAGGCAGCACCTATGGGCCAATGGTTTACTGGTGTGAGAGTATAAAATCCCATTTTCTTTACTTCCAAAACTACAACATTTGGGGTTTAATTTACAGTCCAGAGTGCCTCCCCTAATTACACAGCATCTGCAACTTTCATGTTTCCCTGTGCAGAAGACTTAACTTAGCAGGTCTGAGGCTGTTATCCTTAGTCTTGCTCACTAGGCTGGCCCTTGGCTTGCATCTGGGCACTTGAATTTCGGAGGGCTCTCCATTCTCTAGATGATGTATTGCTCACTGTGCTGAAAGTATTTATACAAGCAACGTGGCTTAGACTGAACACCTGCTTTCCTTCTGGAAGTCTGGAATTTCGGTATGGGATTGCCGATGGCTGACCCAGCGTAAACCCTGGCCTCACAGGCTCATATGAGCTTCCCTGGTAGACAACACTGCACACATGTCACCATTTGTTGGTGGAAAAATTACAAATGTGCTTTGTGACTCCACTTGGAGAGGACTCTCAGAAGCCTGTGCTTGGTTTCCTCTAGACTTTGCTCTTTGCGCCTTTTCCTTTGGCTGATTTTGCTTTGTATCCTTTTGATGAAAGAAATCATAGCTGTGGGTATGACTACATGCTGAGTTCTGAGAGTTTGCCTAGTGAATTACAGAACCTGGGGGTGGTCCTGGGAACCCAGGATACATTCCTACTTCTCTATTTTGCTTCATTATTCCCTCTTCTCTTACTGGATTCCTCTGGGAGCACATCCTTAACAAACTGTGTGCATCCTAATCCTTGACTTGGCCTATGCACTGAGGAGAGTTTATGAATATTCTCAGTCAGACAAAATAAGTCTTTCTATTCCTTGAATGATTTGCTCCTTACACTATACACTTTATTCCACATATCTCTATCCCTGTCTAAACAATTACTCTTTAATAAATATATATTTGAACAAATCAATTTGACATTTATATGATTTATAAATTGTATAAAAATTATACTACAAGGCTTAAAATAGAGCAGCACCTTGCTCTATCTCTCCCCATACTGACTCCTGTTTCCCAGAGATAAAATTTTTCAATATTTTTCAGGTATTTACCTCTGATTTACTACAGGATATGGAAATGGTATGTCCTTACATTCCTGTTACTACTGATACATGGGAAAACATAAGTATGACATGAACTGCCTGGGAAAGAAATAGTATTAAGTCTTCCCTTCCTTCAACTCATATGTGGATACACATCTCATTGCAGCAGGAAGAAACTGGTGGTAAAAATTCAGAAAGTCACATGACAAGTCAGTGCTTAGGACACTGAAGTCATCTTCAACCATCTTTCACAGTCAGTTCTTTTGGTACTTCTGATAACATTCAGAAAAGTTTCCCAAAAGAGGCAGAAAAACTTACTTTAAAGGCTTGCTTCAGTACTAATCTCAACGTGTTCTTAATCACAGGTCTTCTTCAGCATTACCCAAATCGAGCCCATTTGCTTTGGATAACAGAGTCAGGTCTTATGTTTCACCAAATCAACGCTGTTCTCATTTTAGTACAGTGGTTCACAAACTCCACTGCATCAGAACTATTCAGAAAGCATCCTGAAAGGACAGCTTTCTGGGACTTGCCTCCACAGTTTGTGATTCATTGGGTCTGTAGACAAGACAAGTACCTGAATTTATAGCACACACTGCTGATGAAAGGTGATTTAAAAAAATATTTGCATACAATTAAATCACACACAAGTCCATATATCTTATATTCATGTATATATGACTTATAAACATTTACTATTACTGATACAACCTATTGGTATACGAAAAATTTGTTGGCATTTTTAATAATCTAGTAGTTTTTAACCATGGTGGCATGATACAATGGTATGTTACAATCAGGTCTTAGGTATATGTAAAACATTTGTTATTAATGACATTTCAAGTAAGTTAGTTACTTTTAATAAATAAATTTGAGTAATTTAGGATTATCCATATCATAATGATGTTCCTATTCAACTTTGACACACTTTACCCAATGGGAGGGGAAGGAGCCGAGCTTCAAGAGTGGCTTAATACACTCGGAAGACCCTGGCCAGACACTGCTCTTATTATTTTACTATTAGTAGCTGTGTAATGAGTTGCTGTATCAGTTTACTTCTATAGAAGTATTATCTCTTGATGTTATAAAAATCTCTGTCAAGTATGACTGTGACTCAGGTATGTCAATGTCGTGGGTTATATGATAATTTTTACTAATGTGGAAAAAATAAGAAAGGTAGCATAGACATTGCAAGTGTTTTTAAACTGCTAATATTCACTGCTTGGCAAAGTAATACCACAAAAAATAACAAAACTATGGTTTTGAAATTTGCGCAGTGTCAATACTCTGATATCTGAAATAGAACACACGGTAGTGAACTATGGATGACACCATTTATCTTTTTTTTCAACAGAGGGGAGGGAAATGGGGAAACAATATTAAGTTTACAGTATCCCTAAGTAATCAATATGACCAGAGATTATTTTTGGACTTTCAGTCTAACAGCCTTGCTTACTTCTGTGTCTAACCAATTAATTTGGGGGGAAAAATACCCTGGCCTCACCAAACCTAAACTTTTAAATAAAACACAAACAAATTTTGCAAAAACAGAAATAAGGCGGATTTGGGATTTTCTCAGAGGTTCAACCTCCTCTAGGATTCCACTCACCCCCTGCCCCATTACCACCAGACTTTTAGAGTAGTTCCCATATTTGTGCTCAGAGATCTGGGATCGCTTTTTTAATGAACTTTAAATTATGAGTAATATTTTTTTCCATTACTCATAAAATGTTTCTCTCTTTCTGGAGAGTCTAATTGTCTTGTGAGTTCTCTTTCAGCTTGCATTTTTGCTACACCCTTCTGTGTGCCAGAGAATCTACATAAAACTCCTCCTGGGTGCCCTCACAACCATTACCAACTCTTGTTCCTTAGAAGGCAATTGGTAAAATAAACAATAACAGCAGCAGCAGCAAATCCTAATGATCTCTGGAAGTCTGAATGAAGAGTATTTCAGGAAAAAAATACTTAAATGCTTTGAGGTCATTAACAAAATTGTGACATTTGTGAAGAACGTGGAAGGAAAAAAAAAGTCTTTTATTATTTGTTGGATTCACAGGCTCTAATTCTTCCTTTCCCTTGTTGAGCTTTAACTTAATTATAAAACAAAATCTACAGCCATAGCCAGGCCTAGAGATTGAGTCTGTATTTCTAATCAACTTTAATTCCCTGGGCTCGGTTTAATTACAAAACGACGTTTGGTGCAGCTGCTAAACACTTACCAGGTGACTACATGATAATACTGGAGAAGTATTTACAGGTCTCCAGCCTTTGTGCTGCTTCTTCTAGCACAGCTATGTTTCAGTTATAGATACATCTGAACAGCCTCTAGGATTTATAATAAAAAAATTTCTTGATTTTATACATCCCTGTAGTTGAGCCAGTTAAAATCCTGAGTTGTACTACAACTAATATCAGGAAGTAAAATGTAATAACAGAGGAGATTCCTGATAAAAAGCAATAATGACATACTGAATATCAGTAATATTAATTCTTACTGTTTAAAATTCATTATGAGGTAGACAAAGTGAAACCAGCTTGTATATATTGTGAGTTATCAATTTGCCCTTTAGGTTATAACATACATTACTGTCCAACCTAACTAGACATATCTAACTCATTCTTTTGCTTGCTTGTCATTGTTCCACAAGACAATTTAGGAGTTGATTATTTGTACTACAAAATATTTTTTACCTGAAAAAATTAAATTTAATCACTGATGTTTCTAAAATAGCCAGTTTCTCTAGTATATTTAAAATATATTCAGAGGAGTTCCCATTGTGGTGCAGCAGAAAAGAATCTGATTAGGAACCATGAAGTTGTGGGTTCGATCCCTGGCCTCTTGCTCAGTGCGTTAAGGATATGGCACTGCCGTGAGCTGTGGTGTAGGTTGCAGATGCAGCTCGAATTCTGCATTGCTGTGGCTGTGGCGCAGGCTGGCAGCTGTAGCTCTGATTTGACCCCTAGCCTGGGAACATCCATATGCTGCTGGTGAGGCCCTAAAAAGCAAAAAAAAAAAATATATATATATATATATGTGTGTGTGTGTGTGTGTGTGTGTGTGTGTGTGTGTATGTATATATAATATACATACACACACATACACACTCAATTTGCACATATATCCAGGAAGACCACTGTAATAAGTGAGATCTGATTTTCCATCTAATAATATTTAGGTGGAGGTTACATGCACAATTAACTTTTCATCTTAGAGGTTTTTTGCTCATCAACTCAAATACAATTTTTCTTTTTTTGCTTTTTAGGGCAGCACCTGTGGCAAATGGAGGTTCCCAGGCTAGGGGTCAAATTGGAGCCACAATTACTGGCCTATAACACAGCCACCATAATGCCAGATCTGAATCTCGTCTGAGAACTACACCACAGCTCACGGCAACGCTGGATCACTGATCCACTGTGAGAGGCCAGGGATCAAACCTGTGTCTTTAGGGATATTAGTTGGATTCGTTTCCGCTGTACCACAATGGGAACTCCCTTAAATATACTTTTTCTAATACCTAAGATTCCAGTTCCTCTCTAGGTCTATAGTAGGATAAGAAAAAAATTATTTAAATTGAGGAAAAGGAATCAAGAAGCATTATCATTAAGGGAGTTACAATGATGCTAAAATAAATACAACCCTTACTGTATTTACAGCAACTCAGAAAGTAATATAGAATGCCATTTAATTCAAATTAGGATTTGACGTTAGTACATAAGCACAACAGAATGTATTCCATTTGCTTTCTTTTACCTAGATATCAATTTCTTTATATTTCCCTTTAGAGTAGAAATGGGCAAAAGCTAAAGAGAGGATGTATCATAGCTAATTATATCTACAGAAAAAAGAATACATAACATTCATAAAATATGTGGAGCAATAATCCCTTTCTTTACCTTCCAACCACAAGTGCTAGTTCAGATTTTACCTGATTCTGTCCTGCGTGAATACCTTGGACCCTGGACAAAGACAACACTCTCCATTTCAAAGTCGAGAGGCTAATTTTCAGGACTAGCAGGGTCTGTCAGTTTCCTACCCCAGAGAGTATCCTTCTTTACTGAACAGTGACTGAGTCACAGGAGGAAACAATTCTGCTTGCTGGAAGAAAATAGGATGGAAGGAATTACGATGTCTACCAGATGTTCCAGTGCCCCTGAGGGGGCACCAGAATGTTGCTGCATATGCTGTAAACAGCATCAACTGTCAACAATAGGACCCTGGGGCATGGTGCTCATGCCGCTCTGATTGCAGAGTCATAGGATTCCAGAATTGGAAGGAACCTCGGAGATTATCTTAGCCAGAGGTTTTACGCTATGTCTGGGGGAGTTCTATGTTTCCTAAGTGTGCCTTGGCATTGCTAAAGAGTAAGGGGGAATCTCCTTGAAACCACAGCAGCACTCTTGGGAAGAAAGTACAAATCTTAGGTCAGGGCTGATAGCAAGACAGGATATTTTATCAAATAAGAATCCATTGTAAAAGCCCAATGTAATACATATGGTTCAGGAAAAGAACCTATGGAAAATCCCCATCCTGGTGGCTGTATGACATTCCTGGAAGGGAGACCCATAGAGCTCAGAAGGCTGATTCTAGGCTGCAAAAGTTCTCATGACTTGGAAGTCTGGAAATTAAGTTATATTACTAAGACACGGTATCAGAGTGGGAAGTAAAAGCTTCTGAGATCTGGTCAACCAATCCTTACAGCCTTTATTTATATATCATTTCCTATGGCAGATTTTAAAAGAAAAAAAAATGCTTAGAAAAAATGTTACCTTTCCTTGTTACATTTTAAATTTGACAATTTGATACATTATTGCTTTGATGATAATTTCTTATTCTATGTTACTTGTTTTCAAAGTAAGAAATACCCTGTGATTGTTCAAACACCCTCTTCACAGCCACCAGAAAAAGAAAGAAAGAAAGAAAAGGAAGTGGAAAAAGAAAGGGAGAAAGAAAAGGAAGAAGGAAGAAAAAAGAGAAAAAAGAAAAAGAGAGGGGAGGGAAGGAAGGAAGGAAAGAAGGAGGAAAGGAAGGAAGGAGCAGCTATTTCTATGTTTGTAAACGGAATCAGTTATGATAAGAGAAGACATGAGGTTTAACATAAGGAAAAGCATTTCTCCAAAGTCAAACAGATATTCATAAAAGCAGCATCTTTCTCACCGTCACTGTTGATGCACACAACCTCTTGAACTTGAGTGCCTGGACCGCACTCTTTTCCATTATCTGGTTCACAGTCGCCAAGCCTCACTGCTTTCCAGTCATAGCAGGATGGCTCTTCACAGGGAATGGCTTCCAGTAAGTGGGGGCAGTTTCCAGTGCCCCCAGAGCCTCCAGTGGGCTCATTGGTAATGCGCCGCTTTCTCAGTTTGAAACCTGAATTATTGGGGAAGGAAAATACTTATTGTTACCATCAGGGGTTGAATATTTCGGAAGGCTGAATGAAACCCCAAGTTAAAGCTGGATGAGGGTAGAGGGTAGAAGTCATATCTGCTTTAATCACCAGTGTATCCCCAAACTCTAGCTTAGTGTGAGCTCATTAATAGTTTATTAAATGAACAACTGAATGAATGAACAGAATGGCCTAAGAGAGACTTTTGGCGTTAGCTTACTACAGTAAAAATAAAACAAGAAAAGAATGGAGGGGGGGGATGGTTGTGGTTAATTTGGGAAATCTGCAGTTATAAAATGTTCAAAGACACAATGAAATCTAAAGCTCTTCGGAAATATTCATGACCAGAAAAAATCGCTATTACTTTCAAATTGTGTTGAATTTTTCGACAAGATCATGTGATTAAATTTGAAAAGGAACTTCTGAGAGGTCTGCTGGTCTCAGAAAATTGTCTCTTTGAGCCTTAGTTGATTTTAAACTCTGTGGAAATTTGAATTAGGGATATAAACCATCTGGGCTCTAACAAGGAGGATTCAAATTCTTGCTCTGTGTTTTAACAGCACCTAAGTGTTGCCCTTCCTGACAATGTATAACAAAATTAATGTTTATTGCTATGTGAACATATCAAAATCACTAGAAAACCATCCCTCCAAAGTAGAAAAATATTTTAAATTATATTTTTAAAATATTTAAAAATATTTTAAATCATATGAAAATGACCCTACCATGTCTACTATGTAGTAATAAACAACTGCATTTATTCTACTCCTTTTAGATATACAATTGCATCATAAAAGCAATAATTGTTATTTGCTTGTTTGTTTGCCCTCAAAGTAACAAGGAGTTCTGTCTTTTTAGGCTCTCTAGCTATGGGTCAGGCAATAAAATGTGTTTTATATTTATCTCACTGAATTTTTAAAGAAAATTTGGATGACAGTATTACATCCCTTTTACAGATAGTGGGACAAAGATTTAAATAAGTTAATTAACTTATCTAAACAACAGAGGACAGAATAGGGTTTCCAATCCAGGTCAGTCTGACAGAACAGCTCATCTTAACCACTGCACCAACTGCCTCAGATGTTCTCCATCTGTCGTCTAAATTAACAAGCATCTTGCCTACGATTTGCAGTTTTAATCTTCTGGTACCATCATCAGAGTAGGTGTATACATCTTTTGTAATCAATACTCATTAGCCATTGTGGAAAATATTGCAAACAAATGATCACAGGAATACAGAGCAGCATTTGTTAATAATTCATGGTTTGACTAAACTGATAAAAAATTTCAGCATGCCATATTAACATTACATACCTTTTTTGCCTTGCTGGTCATTACAGTTTTCATAAGTACAAGGTCCCCAAGCTGTCCAAGGTGAAACCTCACATTCAATAGGACAGGGAATGTGGCATAGCTGTGTTGTACTAGGGACAGGGCCGGTGCATGATTTTAAGTCCACTGGTTTTGAGGCTGTTTAGAGAAAAAAATACAGAGTTCCCTTAAGAATTAAACATTGCTATTGTCAACAATATGATTTTCCTACGTGTCTGGACAAGGAAAATGCTTAAAGAAGTGCCACCAAGACATAATTCTGATGTTCTTCAACTCCATCCTGAGAATAAAGCGAGAAGGAGTGGGGAAAAAAGAAGCAGGTGTCAAATGAAACAGGGTGCAAGTCTTGCAGATTGTTTGATTACCAGGTTTACTACTAATTAGCCATGCAATTAATAATCCTGAGTCTTAACTTTCCTGGTCAGTAAAATAATCCATAACGCTAATTTTATTTCTAAAATCTTATAGTCAGGAGTCTAAGAAGGTGGAAGGTACTTTAGAGGACTGATAGAGTAGGAGTATTTTCTCCATATACATATACAGTTTTAATGTAATGTGGAAAAAACCTCCACTGAGTGGCTTCTGGGAGGGCAGTCTCCCTTTCCTTTTGGTCCACAGAAAGGTAACTGATGGATACGATGAAGGAAGAGCTTAAGGCCACCAAATGGGGCAGCTCTTTCTCCAGCTGCATGACTCACTAGATATTTTCCAAAACTTTAAAGACTATACTATCTACACATATGATTCAAAGCTTTAGAACTGCTAAAAAGGCTAATTAATAATTGTTCCTGTCTGTTCACGAGTTGAACAATGATCTGTGGATATTGATAGCACTTGCTTCTCTTCTGTTTCAATGACTGCAGTCTATTTTGTGCAACACAAGCATCTGACAGTTAATGTCAAGGTATGCTCACAGTTCTTATTAAAAATGACTAAATGAGGTGCTACTGTCCAGCACAGGGAACTATATCCAATCTCTTGGGATAAACCATGATGAAAAATAATATAAGAAAGGGAATGTGTATGTATATATATAGCTGGGTCACTCTGCTGTACGGCAGAAATTGGCACAACATTGTAAATCAACTATACTTTAATACAAAAATAAATATCAGAAAATAGATTAAAAATTAAAAAAAAATTAAAAATGACTAAGTGAGAAAGATACTGAAGCTTGCAGAAATCAGAAGAGAATCAAGGTGTACTACTGTAAAATTTTTGAGAAGTAAACATCTTGGACACACATTTACTTTAATAAAACCTAGCTCCTGTTACCCCCCTGATATTTTGAAATACTCAGGCACGTAGCCCAAAAGACTGAAATAATAAGAAGTCTTAGCTAATTCTTACTCTCTGCATGTAAGGGACTATCAAATTTCAGTTGCATGGAGTGGCAGATAGAGAAAATAAAATATTTTAAACTATATTATCCTAACTTTTAAATAAAAGTACTAAGTATATCTGCTTGTAGTTTAAACATTAAAGCCAACTGTAGGTACTTGTGTATCCCTCAAGTTTCTGCACACACAAATACAAACAACGTTAAGTGCTCTGCACACACAGGAACAAACCGCTGTAGTGCCATCTAAAGACTACTATCCTGACTCCTCTTTCTGCCACAGATTCTCAGTTCTGAAAAATATTCTATAGATTTTACTTTTTTTCCCTTCCCTTTCTACTCACTCCTACCTCCCCCGTGTCACTGCAATGAAAATGACTGCATACCTCTAATTTGTTTGGCATGATCACCATGAGCAGTCTCACTTAAGTTGCTACTTTGTATCATATTAGCCAAAGCCAAAAATGATTAAATGGATTGCTTTCCAACAGTGAAAGTACTTGGCACACTGACGACAGAAAATACAGAAATAAATGCTTCATTTCTGTGAATATTTACATAAAAAACCCTGACATCAATGATATATCTTTCACACAAAATAATTTGCTTTTAATATTCTCACAGGCATAAGAGTCTTGTGGTGGTTAATTTCATGTGTCTACTTTCCTGGGCTAAAGGACACCCACAGACCTGGTAAAGCACTGTTGCTGAGGGTGTCTGTGAGGGTGTTTCTAGAAGAGATCAACATTTGAATCGGTAGACTGAGTAAAGAAGAAAGCCCTCCCCAGTGTGGGTGGGGCATCAATCAATCTTTTGAGGTTTCAATCCTTTCTAGTCTTTAGTTGGTGTATCCATTTTCTTCTGCCCTTGGAAATTAGGTTCCTGGTTCTGGGAAACTGGGAATTATACCAGCAGCACCACTCCCATGATCATGGGAGCTGATTCCTATAACAAATTTCCTCTTATATATCTATATATCCTATTGGTTCTGTTTCTCTGGAGAACCTTGACTAACTCACTTTTATAGTGTGTATGTAGAAAGCTCCTGTAACTGCAAATTAACATAAGTGATTCCTTCACTCATGGAATCCTTCAGACTATCATCTAAATTGTGGTTACACATTTAATTACCTTAAAATTATCCATTATTTCCCTTTCAATTGACTAAAAGTAACTTGAGGCTTTAGTGTTATTATATAGTTTTGGAAATCATAGTTACTATAAAGGGAAGTCTACCGAGCATGCAATTATTAGAACCTGAAGACATTTATTTTATCTGTATGGCTAAAAACTTTAGGAGGAAAACACAAGGTTTTATTAAGGAAGCAGGTAAAAACATTAATTTCTGGCCATTTTTCTATGAGCTTAATTTTAGCTTTTGGTGTATTTCGAATAAATCAAATAGATTATCATTCACAAATTCTTCTTGAGCTATTAAAAGAGAAATGTGATGAATAAAGGAAACAGTGGAATAAAGAATACTTATGGAAGTATTGCTTGAAACTAAATACTCAAACTTTTCTGCTAAGCTGGTCAAATCAGATAATACATTTCTTGAAAAATAACCTCCATTTTAGAGAAAACTTTTTCCTTCTCACGCCCCTTTCCCTCCCTCCTTCTCTCTGTTCTCTACCACCCTTCTTTCTTTCTTGCTCTTTTTCATTAATCAAAGAAACACAAGGAGAGAATATGTATTTGTGCATGATTCAATTCCTTTGGTGATTTTCATTTTAGGTTTTCTTATAGAGTATATATTGATTAATGTAAATCACAGGTACCAGCTGAACTCCTCAATAACTGTTAAGTCAATTACATTTTTGCAATTGCCCAAGATTTATTTGGAATCAGGAGAACTTACTGGGTTCTAGTGTAATCTGTGAGGTATATATAATTCCTATAGTTTCTGTATTACATAACATAGTATTTACTGCTGATTCCTTATTCTCAAATATTTAGATCTGAATTTAATAGAATGGCCCAGTTATTATTCTTACGTAATTTTACTAATTTCTCATCCACACAAGTTCCAAAGAGCTACATATTAGATTTTTTTCGTCTTATTGTCGATCTCTTGAAAATAAAGAAGACATTTTATTGTTATCATATGACTTAAAGTGTATTCAATACTTTGCATGCTTCACAAGGTCATAAAAAATGCCTGAACTTTTCTGGACTTAAAAAAACAAACCAAATAAATATGAAGCTGGTGCACTTTTAAAGGTCTGAAATATTTTTGTTTTTGTATATAAAGAGTATTACAATGGAAAAAAAATCAATATAAGAGGTAAACTTAAGTCATTTGTTTCCAGTATGATGGGACCAATGAAGGATTCTGAAAAATGTACTCTAAGTATAATCAACAGAATAGTGAATAATTTTTCAAATTAAATCTTTTATTTTGAGATAATTGTTGATTCACATGAAATTATAACTTCACAGAGATCCTACATATATTTTAGCCAGTTCCCCCTATAGGCAGATCTTATAAACTATAGTATTAACACCACAACCAGAATACTGACATTGATACAGACAGGGTACATGTGCTGGGCTGAATAGTCCCCCTCCCTCTCAATTCATGTCTACTAGAAAGTCAGAATATGACCTTATTTAGAAATAGGGCTATTACAAATGTAATTAGCTAATGAGGTCCTACTAGATTCAAAGGAGTCCTAAATCCAATGGCTAGTGTCCTTTTAAGAAGATCACGTGAAGGCATATGGAAAAGAAGACCCTGCAATAATGGAGAGAGACTAGAGTGATACAAAGACTGCCTACAGCTACTTTGTTTCTAATCTTGGAAAGAACTCAGTCTTCTGCCATTAAATGTAATGTTCACTGTAGGCTTTTCTATATGATCTTTATTGAGTTGAGAATGTTTCTATTCTTTTTTTTTTTTTGAGAGTTTTATTATTAGTGGGTGGTGAATTCTGTCAAATGTTTTTTTCTCCATTGATTGAAATTATCATCTGATTTTTTTCTTTAGACTGTTAATATGGTAGATTATATTAGTTGATATTCCAATATTGAACCAGCTCTGCATCCCTGAATAAACTATAATTGGTCCTAGTCTTCAATTCTTATAATGTATTACTGAATTCTTATCTGCTCAAATTTTGTTACAGATTTCTATATCTGTACTTAATGAAAAAGTTTGGTCTGCAGTCTTCTGAGCTACTATCTTTGTCTGCTTTCTCTTTTCCTATTCCCTAGAGAAATTATTTGTTTCACATTGGGTGGGTTACAGTAGCTTTTTTCTTAAATTTCTTTGATTCCTTCTATTTATTTTGTCTGAGTTGTGAAACATGCATATGAAGTTGTGTGATATTTCCTTGTTCTCCTTTGCTATCTGTAGGGTCTATACTGATAGCCTCTGTTTTGTTCCTGATGCTAGCGATTTGTGTCTTCTCGTTCCTTTTTTTTTCCTGGCTACATTCATGTCATGTGGAATTTTCTGGGTCAGGGACCGAACCATGCAACAGCAGCAACTCGGCCACTGCAGTGACAATGCCAGATCTTTAACCTGCTGCTTCAACAAGGGAAGTCCACATGTTTTCACCCTTTTTTATTTTAACAGTCTTGTGAGAGGTTTCACTTCTACTGGTCCTTTTAAAGAACCAGGTCATTATTTCATAGATATTCTCTGTCGTTTTCCTGTATTCAGTTTCATTGATTTCTGTTCTTGATTTCATTATTTCCTTCCTTTTGCTGGCTTTCATTTTATTTTGCTCTCTTTTTCCTCAGTTCTTAAAGTGGAAGTTCAGACCATTGATTTATGTCTTATCCTCTTTTCTAATATAAGCATTCAGTATTATAACTTTCTCAGCACTGTTAAGCTGTGTTTCACATATTTTTATGTCACATTTTCTTTATTTCAAAGTATTTTCACATTCCTTGGAAATTCCTCTTTCACACATGACTTATTTAGAGGTGGATTGTTTAGTTTTCTAGGGTTTAGAAGTTATTTTTCTGTGATAGAATTTTAGTCTGGTTCCAGTTGTGCTCAGAGAATTACACTTTGTATGATTTAAATTCTTTTACATTTGTTGAAGTTTGTCTTACAGATCAAGATATTGTCTGTCTTAGCATATCTTTTGTAGACACTTGAAAAGAAGGTTCATTCTTTTGTTGGATGGAGTATTCTAGCAATGCCTAATAGTTTCTGCTTCTGCTGATTGATGTTGTTGAAATCTTCTGTACCGTTGCTGATTTTTTGTGTTGGAAATACAATGTTGTCATCTTTAACTTTAATTGTGGTTTAGTGTATTTCTTCTTTCAGTTCAATTGGTTTTGTTCACATGTTTGGCAGTGTGTTGTTCAGTGCATATACATTTAAGATTTGTCTTTCTGGTGGATTGACTCTTTGATCTTTACATAATGTCCTTCTCTGTTTCTGGTAATTTTCTTTGCTCTGATTTCTAATTTACCTGATATTAATATATCCACTCCTGCTTCTCTTTGAATAATAGTCCATGTTTTATTGTTTTCCACTATGTACTTTCAACCTGATGTATTGCTCTATTTAAAATGAGTTTCTTATAGAATATACATAGTTGGGTCATATTTTTTAATCCACTCCACTAATTTGTGTCTTTTCTCCCTATCGGTTTAATTTTGTCTAGATACAGAATGTATTTTAATTTTTATAATCATTAGAAGCAAAGTATAACATTGCTTGAATAGGTGTTTTTTAAAATATGTACCCACTGGTGTTTCTGGGTTGCTGTCTTCTCTCACTCCAAGTCTGAGATGGGGAGGCAGAAGGAAAACCAAAGGAACTCATCATCTTGTCATTTCTTAAGTCAAAATCTTTAGCTTGTCTGCCTCCTTTTCTCTATCTTTCAGAGTCAGCTTATGGTCTGCTTACTAATATAATGTTCAGAATTTTTTTAATTTAGTGAGTTAGGAAATATTACATCTTTTATGTCTTCATGGAAGCAGAGGCCCAGACACTATTAAAAAATAAAATGTTTCAATTTTATGACCAGGATCATAAGAAAGGAAAATCCTTAAAAGGATTCCCCAGATCCACAGCATGAATCCCATACGGTAGCAGAGTCCTAAAGCTGGCTTCTCTCTTTGGGAATTACTGATCCCAGGTCATAGAACTTTCAGTTTTAATGGCTTTGTGCCCATTAAATCACATATCCAGAGTTCTTTAATTACCAGGGACAAAGGAAGGCATTTTCAGACAGAAAAAGAGAGTTTAACTATAATAGACCATCATTAAGGAAATTTCTAAAAGATTTCTCATACAAAGAAAAGCAAACAGAGAAGCAGGATCTAAGTTACCAGATGGAATGGTGGCCAAAGAAAATACTAAATGTGAGTAAAAGTAAACACTGACTGAAAAGCATAATTATGATGATTAATTAGGGGAGTGTGGTAGGCAGAATAATGGTCCCCCAAAGATCCCATGGCTTAATCCTTGGAATTTGTAAATATGTGTTCTCAATGGGAAAAAGGACTCTGCAGATGCTGTTCAGGGTCTGAACTCTGAGATGAAGAAATAATCCTGGATTATCTAAATTGGCCTAATCTAAACACCCAAGTCCTAAAAAAGCAGAAAGCCTTTTCCAGCTGGTCAGAAAGGTGAGATGGAAGAAGAAGGAGGAGAGATTCAAAGCATGAGAGGTACTCGATTTGGCATTTCTGCTTTTGGAGGAATGAGGTCAAAGCCAAGGAATGTGGCCTCTCAAAGCTGGGAATGGTCTCCAACCAACAATCAGTAAGGAAATGAAGATCTCTATTCTTCAACTGCAGGGAATTGAACTCTATCAACAATTCCAGCAAGGAGACAGATGTTCCCCTAGAGTCTCTAGAAAGGAAGGCAGCTCTGCTAAGCCTCTGATAGCCAGGTAAGACCCAAGTCAGATTTCTGACCCACAGAACTATAAGATAAAATGTTAGGTTTGTGGTAATTTGTCATAGTAATGACAAAAAATTAACAGAGAGAGTTATAAATAACAATACAGAAATAAAACACAAGACTACGTAATATGTAACTTGGTTAAAGGTAATCAGAAGTGAAATAGTCTAAGTCCTTGGTAAGGTGACGTATTATAGATTATATTCATTTGGGTTTGGACTTATATTTTAAGGTAATATCTTTATATAAACAAAATAAGAATGTATAACTTCTAAACCAAAGGAAACAATACAACAATAACTGTCCACAATAAATTCAAAGGCAAGCAAGAATGAAGAAACAAACAGAAAAAAATGGAATGAATTTAATAAGACAGAAGAAATGAAGGCAAAAGTCTAAACCACTAAAAAAGAGTATCAGACTTAATAGAAAAATAAAATCTGAAATGACATTTTATGTCTCTTAGTTTATCAAAAAACAAAAAAACAAAAAAAAACCCTCAGATGTTTGACAATACTAAGTACTGGAGAAGATGTTGAAATAGCCAGAATGGTTAAACACTGCTGATAGAAATCTAAGTTGTTTTAACCATTCCAGAAAAAACTTGGAATTTTCTAGTAGGTTTGAAGACAGGAAAACTCTCAGGACTTTGGAAAAACTATCAGACATCAGATATTTATCTCAGGAGATAATTACAAGAATTACCACTGTAGCATTGCTTATAACTGCAGTTATCTAGGAATAACTCAGGAGTCCAACAAAAAGAGAATAAATGTTAAATTAAGGTGTCAATACTTCCATATTAATACAATGCTATGAGGTAGAAATAAACTGGAGTACAATCACCCACATAATGAAACCCATCAATATACCAAAGTGTTAAGAAATCAAGCCAAAAGGCATGTATACTATGCATATTAAGTTTTAAAAAACAAACATTATTACCAATTTTGGGATAAATACCTAAGTCTAGGAAAGAGGAGAGTGGCCACTATTGTCTTAGTACTGGCCTGATCCTTTCAGCTAGGCCCTGGTGTGTTTAACTGCTGGCCTGGCACTCCGAACTATGCCATGGTGTTCTCCTATTAGATATAAACAATCTCTTAGAGTACCAAATCAGACAAGTCATTCTGGACTATGATAGGGTGAGACAAAAAATAAGATTACTTCATGTGTCACCAAGTCACCACAGGGACTGCAAAAAAAACAACTCCCATCTTGCAGCTAATACAAGTGAGTTCTGCTTCTTTATCAGTTACAGCTTTAGCCCCTTTCTAGTCTTTCCTTCTTTCCAAAAAGGTTAATATATTTGGTTATAGAATTAACCTTGTTTCCTTATGGTATTCAATCCACAGAAAAGCCTACTTATTTAAATCTCCCTAAAATGATTACCTGATTGAAGCTGAAATCCTAATAAAAGTGCTCTCTGACATTCTTATTGAGATGCCCATGGTTGTTCTTGGTGTAGGTCCTCTCTTGCTGCAAAAAGTAATAAACCCAACTCGTTCAAACACGGATGTATACTTGGTGGTCTTTGACTAAATAGCGTGGAAAAATCAAATACATAAAAGCAAGGAATGCTAAACATAAAATTTAGAATAGGTGTCCCATCTGTGGATGGAGTGGAATGTGCTTTATTTAATGTGCAAGGCAATGCTATGGTACTTAACAAATATTATTCCCCATAATTTACACAAAATCCCATGGGATAATCATTTCAGTTATCCCCATTTGGGGTGGTAGTGGTATATAATTATTCCCAAATGGGAAAACTGTATGTGGAAAGGTTAAGTAACTTTCTCAAAGTCACATACCTAGGAAATTATAGATTTTTGATTCACATCCAGGCAGTGTGGCTCCATAATCTTCAGTGTGTACTTCTAACTACTACTCATGTGATCTCAGAAGCATAAGTGAGGTAGTTTCAACAATATGTGATAATATGTAATGACACACACACACACACACATGCAAACACATCTGAAATATAATGAATTAAAACACAGTCAATGGGGATTATTAGTATAATGTATGTGTGCCATAATAATATAATGAGGCTACCATGATAATAAAACATCAGCCCTGGTAGACAATCAGTGAAAACTATTCAGACTTTCATACATCAGCTGGGAATGGAACTAAATATTCATTCTGCAAGATATAAAGAACTGGCTGCCCATTAAATTACTATTAAAGTGGTATGTTCTATACTTACAGTGATAATAATAATAACAAATACATTGAATTTACTAAATAAATAATTTTAATCCTTACGGCAATCCCATGAAGTAGGGTCAATTACAGTAATCCAAAATTTAAAGACTAGGAAATTGAGGCACAGAGAAATGCAGTTACTTGCCTGAGGTCACACAGCTAATTAGTGGTAGCTGGTATTTGACTTCAGCAACCATACTCTTATCCACTCTGCTATATATCATGACGTGACAATTAATAGAAGCCACGTTCGTCCCCTATTTCTTACCACAACTCCCAGAACTCTATAATATGAAGTTTGGCTTAACCAGAAGACATAAAACATTTTAAAAAGTCTAAGTTACTACGACAGAGGAAACCAGGAGTGATAGTCATCTGGAAAATGAGTCTTCAGTACTTTAATACAAAACATTTTAGATTCTCATCCATTTTTAATGCTAAAATTTAAAAGCTAAATAATTTATGCCTAAAAAAATATACGACATGTGTGTTTTAAACGTTTTGTATCATGAATATATACTTGGATTCTCAAAACATTTTAAATGACAGATCTCACCCTCAGCCTACTTCAGACCTATGTGTATAACAATATGCCTTTTCCGAGTTACTCAAAAGATAAATTAGGGTTCTAAGGTCAAGAAAATGCAATAGGTTGAATAATTCATTCATCCATTTAGCAAAATGGCTGAGCGAGTTAGGCATTCAAAAGCTCCTGATACTGTATTTTTTTCCATTATCTTCCCTGAAAATCTTTTCTTGATATAGCATCATTTCTTCAGACAAGCTTATCTGATTGCTAATTCATAATTCCAAAGAAATTCTCTTGGATTTAAGTCAATTTTTGTATAGGAATTGACCAAATATTAAATATACATACATACTTACATATGCATTTGTATGCATGGTAACAAAAGAGATTCCAAAGACATATAAACAAAATCAGTTACAAATGGCTCTCCTTTGTTACTCTGTCATTCAGTATGTTATACACTGGATGCCTACTCTGCAAAGTCTTGCCACTGCATTAGGAACCGTATACCCAAGGGTGCTACAGGGCCAATGGCAGTAGCAATAGTGATTTGTTTGTTTTTCTTAATTATTATCAGCATGTGATGATAATAATTTAGGGTATATTTAACCAAAGCAGTTTTAATTCCATGAAGGTTCTTTTGATGGTTTACTCAACACCCACTTACATGTCAGCCAGAGGCAAAATAAATTCATTCTTAAGTACTTGTGTCAAGCAAATAAGGAAAGGCTTTATTCTGAAAATTAATCAAATTCTGCATGTACCGGTGATTGCTTAAAGCTTTTTGAAGATGTTCTTATACTAAACTTTATTCACAGAAATTTATTTCATCTTTCACAGGCTGTTATAGATAATGGGAATATAAAACCCATGTTCTTTTTAATAATAGAAGGCATTGTTTTTAAGATAATATGCTTATTCTTTAATCAATTTTCCAACCATATTTAAAATGATGGTTGAGAATTATCTCACGGTATTTAACGTGCTTCAGAGCTCACTGCCAATCCTTTCTGGTTACGATCAACTCATTACTGAGCTATCATTTCAGATTAATCCTTTTGTATATTAACAGAAGACATGTTACAGTTTCTTTAGGAAGCTTTCATGATAGTATTGAGCTCATTAGTCTGGAGCTAATCATGAGCTCTGTGATTCATGGCTTCAAAATCTGATGGACCCATCACTGCCTCTGTGCTGCTCACTAATTGATAGCCGTGATTTTCATCCCCAGGCCATTCTGTTTGAAAGTAGCTTGCTTCATCTTTGTGCTCAGTTGTGATTGCTATTTGTTTAACCTCTCGAATTGTGTGGACAAATTGTGTTTACAATTCAAAACATTTGATTGAGGTCACAAAGCATTCTTAAATGTTTGTTTTCTTCTTACATTAGACAACTTCAGAGCTAAGCTGTTTGAATTGTCCCTGTGTTTGAAACTGCGATATTTTTACATTTTCCTGATTTTCTGTTTGTTTATTCTTTGGGGGTTCAACGAAGTCCAGGTTTCTCTATTTTGCATTTTATAGTCACGTGAAAGTGACACTGAATACATTTCATACATTTAGATAAGGTTCTTCCCAAATATCACAATAAAGGTCCAGATTAAAATAAGAAAAGGGCATCCTCTTTCTTTTCTCCTCAGCTAAGTATTCTAGTTTTAACTTCTCAACTGTGGGTGCTGAGGAGACTGAAGGTAGGGAAGGAGGTAGCCCATGAATCCTAACAGTGTTGTAAAAGATACGGGCAGACTTCAAAAGAAGACTTCTTCTCTCTATAAAGGACTCAAACCATCCTGCAGTTGGTCTGCTGTCTGAATGCCGCCTGTCAACAGGATCAGGAGGGCACCAAGAGATGGGCCTGCTACTGCTTGTGCCTCCAGCTTTATTCCTCTGGGTTGGGTACCATAGAGAGTCCTATCAGGGTCCCTTCCTACTTCTCTCCGGAATTCTACTCTACCTCTCAGGGGCTGTTCCTTTGCCTTGGTGTCTCTTTCCTTCAATCTTTCATCAGTATCATCTTAGCACATAGAAAACCCTGCAGGGTCTAGCCTCTGGATGGGCTCTGTTCTTGCTTCAAGGACTGATGCAGGTTTTTCTCTTTTTATGTGTTCCACTGGTCACTGCAGGGAATAGAGAGAGGCCCATCCGCCTATACTCACAATGCCATATTGCCTAGAAAAGAGCTATCCTCCCATCTTGACACAAATAAAACAGAACTGTGCTGTCCTTTTAAGTATTTTAAGGGACAAACATATGTCAGGTAATTTCTCTCAGTGACCCTGACTCCTACAAAACAAGAATATTTAAAAATACATGGGGCTGTTCAAAATATCTTCATAGTAATGTCAATCATGTTAGGATTTAAATTTCACAAACTGTATCAACAGCTTGATGAGGACATCGGTTTTCCTACTATAGGGATGTGCCATCTGTTATAACACTGCAAATATGGAGGGTTTCTTTTTTTACCTTTTATAAAAAAAATAGGACGTGTAGAACAATCTATGTGAAATTCTCACTTAAATCTTTCCAACAACACACTCAAATTTACTGACTCAAATTCCCATTTACAATGCCCCTTACTTGGAAAATAACAATAATAAAGGTGTAAATTAAAATAAGCAGTTTGGAGCCTAAATGTTATCCACAGTAAAATGACAGACAACCTTTGCCATTAGGATGTCAACGAAATGACACTTTTGTTTTGAAAAGTTATTAAAAAAGCAGACTAATCAAACGAGGTCTACAATCAGCTCTACGTACTTGCTGAGCTCCTCCAAATGTCATTATCCTGATGACCAAGTGTATCAGTCTGCTCAGGCTACTATCATGAGACAGCACAGACTAGATGGCTTAAACAACAGAAGTATATTTGCTCACAGTTGTGGAGACTGGAAGTCCAAGATCAAGGAGCCAGCGGAGTTGATTTCTGTGAGGTTTCCCAGCTGCTGCTTTCTTGCTGTCCTCACACAATCTTTTCTCTGTGTGTCTGCTCATCACAGGTGCCTTCCTCTTCTTGTAACACACTAATCCTACTGGGTTAGGGCCCCGCCTTTTCAATCTCAATTAACCTTCATCACTTCTTTAAAGACCCAATCTCTAAAAAAGTCACATTAGGGGTTAGGTCTTTAACAAATAAATTCGGGGGTGGGACGGGGGATGACACACAATTTAGGCCATAATGCCAAGCCTGATTATCACAAATAGTGATAATGACTTAAGCATAGTCCAGTATGTTGCTGTATTCACTGGCATATTTTATCAACTTTTAACTGTTCTTAAGGGATTCTTTTTTTCCCTTTTCACTCGCACCTGCCACATATAGAAGTTCCCAGGCCAGGAATCAAATCTGAGCTGCAGTTGTAGGAACTCCAGATCTTTTAACCTTCTGTGCAGAACTGCACACTGAACCCATGCCTCTGCAGTCATTTGAACTGGTGTAGTCAGATTTTTAACCCACTGTGTAAAGGGGAAATTTTTTTTTTTTTTGCTGAAATTGTACTTAACTCAAGTTCCTCCATAGGAGGTTACTGCCACTATTACTCTCTGACCACACTTCATTTAGAAGCAAGCAGAGGAAGTGTCTCCAGTATGAGATTTTCAGTTTTTCCTGACACTTTCCATTCTTTCCTCAAAATATTAGAGAATTTAAAGTGTAGAGTCCCATTTTCTGATCACTGAATAGACAGAGATGAACTTGCCAAAAGGCTCACAGACGTGTTATGGCTTTTCCTTTTACTGTCTTCACGTTAAAAAATAAAATACAACCTGGAAATCTGAGACAAAGGCCAAAAGCATGATTTATGTGTGGTCTTGAACTGTAACCCCAGAACTACTTAGTACCTACAAATAAACCACTGCCATTATGAGTTTCTGGTTCCAGGCCCACTCAAATTTTCTGGCCTTTTCTTTATGTACCTTAGATTCTAGTGGATTTTCTCTGCTGAATCCTTTGTAATTATTCCTAAATTTCCCCCTAACACTTTGTCAGGATCGATACTTGTGAATATTTACTTAAGTACTTCACTCAACAAATGTTTTTCTGAGTACCTATTACGTACCAGGCTGACACACAGATTTGCTCAGGATTTAGTAGAGAACAAGCAGATAAAGGTGCCAGCTTTCTTGTAGCAGGGTTTCTCACTGAAGAAGTGGGGAAGCCTAAAAGTAACAAGAGGCTTAATAACCTATTAACTGGTATAACATAGTAGAAGGCAAAAAGAGCTGTGGAAACAAAGGAAGAAAAGCAGAGGAAGGGGTCTGGGAGTGTGTAGGGGAGAAGTGGGCAATTTTAAGTAGGGTGATCACATCTAGCCTCTTTAAGAAAGAGACTTTTGAGACAAGGCTGGAAGGAGGGGATAGAATTAGTCCAGCGCATGTCTAGGGGAAGAACATTCTTTAGAGAATTTAAAGTGTAGAGTCCCACACAAGCAGAGGCTGTGTTCCAAGACCTGAAAAGCAGTCCCAAGCGACTGAAGAGAATGGAGCAGGAGGCAGAGGTGTGGGAGATGGGGAAGGGGAATGAGGGCGGAACATGGGGATGGGCTTTATGCGGAGTGAACTGTAGCACAGATGCAGGGCTTTGAGCAGAGGGGTGACACAGCATGACCTATGATTTTAAATGACTGCTCTGCTGCTGTGTGGAGAATGGGTTGTGGTGGGGAGAAGAGGCATGAGGATAAATGTCCAGAGGCTACTCCAATAACACAGACAAGAGATGGTGTTTCAGACCAGGAGTGGTGGTGGAGGTGAGACGGTCAGATAAACATTGAAGGCAGAGCTGGAAGAATTTCCCGAGGAACTGATGGTGGGAATGAAAGTGAGAAATCAAGAATGAATCCAAAGATTTTGGTCCAAACAAGTAATATCTAGCTTTTGATTGTTAGGGTATCATTTCTCTTTGTTCTTAACCTTTTAGACTATGATGAGTCGATTTTTCACATTGCCTTTTAGAAGTTTTAGGGTCTTCACTCCGCACAACATTCCAAATGACAGGATTCCCCTCAGTTCCTCCTCCCTGTACCTCTACTCCTGCTTTGTTATGCTCCTCCTCCAATTAATCTACCCATTCCCGCAGCTGCCAGTGGAACTGGCAGGTCTGGACTAAACTGCTGAGTTTGACATTTAAAAAATAAAGTTTCTGAGATGTCTAGGTTCCCCCTTTATTGGGCTATAACATGAGGGCTGCTAATGTTCAGCCCATTCATGGTAAGACCCATAAAATCCATATTAAGACTCCTTGGAAAACAACAGCACTAAAGTTTATGGCATTATTTAAATTCTAGCAAGTGTTTCTTAAAAAAAAAAGGAAAGAAAGGTAAGTGGTGGCTGAGTCACAACACTGCTTGTTGGAAAATGTCATCATGTAGGATTAGGGCTTTTTGGAAAGTGCAACATTAATGGTTTCTGGGTCTGGGGGGCAGAATCATAATTTTTAGGATCCATGCTTAACCTTAAAATGGTGACTTTTCTATTTTCATTGCCTGCAACAATTACCAGGGGTGGGAGCGAGAAGATGGGTTGTTTTAAAGAAGCAGACTCCTGGGTACCATGACCAGAAATTTAGATTCACTACATTCGGACTGAAACCTAGGAATAACTTAGGAATATGATTTTTGACAGGCACTTCAGCTGCTTCTGATACAGGTAATGCCCAGACTGCCCTTTGAGAGACACAGCTATGCAGGACTAGAGCTGAAGTTAACCACAGGATGCCATATTGCTTCTAAATCCTTAACTTTTAGAAAATCCTTAACTTTTAGAAAAATCCTTAACTTTTAGAAAATTCCAGAACAGATGTGTACACTTTGGTAAAGAATTGCCTGCTATTGTCTTCAGTCATAAAAAAAATTAAGAATTATTTTTTCAGTGGTATATTTTTTCTCTTGGTGATGTATTTCTTCCCGGACATTTTTCTTTGCCTAAGTCCACATTTTAATTTGTGGTAGCATGTAAACTCCGTTTGAATAGTTTTCCCCAATTTACACTGTATTCTTTAAAATAAAACTACTTAGAAGATACTGAATATTTGAAAACATCTGCTGTTGTAGATCTCAAACCTCCCTAGGAAATCCTGCTAGAAATCTGGTATCCGTGATCTCCTTGACTCACCTTTATGCGCTCATAAAACGGCATCTTAGACAAAAGAAATAAAATTGTGGGAGATCTCTAGAGCAGACAGGCTTGCATATTTTGGATATTAACCCGTTATCACATATGTGGTTTACAAATATTTTCTCTTATTCCATAAGCTGCGTTTTCATTTTGCTGTTGGTTTCCTTTGCCTGATAGTTTGATGCAGTCCCACTACATCATTGCTTATTTTTACTTTTGTTGCCTTTGTTTTCAGTATCAAATCTCAAAATCATTACTGAGGCCAATGTCAAGGAGCTTATCCCTTATGTTTTCTTCTAGGCATTTAATGGTATCAAGTCTTCTGTTCAAATCTTCAATCAATTTTGAGCTAAATTTATATTAATTATCAATAAGCCTCTCACATTTTGTCTCAGATTTTAACTTTTTAATATCGGCTTTACTTCTTTCTCATTTATGTTTTTGTGGACTTACAGTCTATTGTAATCAGTCAAAATCTTACCTATTTTACTTTCTTTTTCACTTTCATTTTTTATTTTAATGATGCTTTTAAATATCATAATAATACCTTATTACCTTTTCGCAGAATCTTTTTTTTTTTTTTTTTGGAATTTAAAAACTCTACTCCTAATCTCTCCTATTACTGTTGTTTTTAAATTCCCTGTTCTAATATATTTCAGATTTTTTTCTTCTGGAAGCAAAAATGAGAGAATATGCAGCAATATATGGAGTGGGGTCTTCTCCTTTTACTCCTCTGACCTTCTGATTTACCCCAAAGCAGCTCCGAGTGTTTTCAAGTATCACTTAAAAAAGAGAATGGTCTTCGTTTTTCATACTACACATCATTCAAAGTTTATATGAAGAGCTACATGTTTTAAAATCAATTATTCCTGACACAAAGAATCACTAAATGTGGAGAAAAAAAGCAAATGTCAGCATTACAACCCAAGCGAGGAGTGACTGTAGGCACTGGGGTGCAGAGAGGGCTTTAAGCTTCTGGCTTCACCCCGATGAAGGACCAGGTGGCTTACAAACTGAAAAGAACTCTCAGAGGATATTTAGAGGTGGATCCAAAACAAGGGACCTGATCTCATATGTATTTTGCTTGGTTCTTGCATTCCTATGTGAAGACAATTGCTGTCCAATCTTGATGAACTCATCAAAGAATCCTCTTGGCTGTGGCATTTCTCAGCTCCTCCCTCAGGTCAGAGGAGTTTCCCAATGGGCTCAGCTGGATTTAAGTTGGAAGGCCAAGTTCATTTGTGAAGACTCATATGAGACCAGCTGGCACCAGACAGACTTGAGAAACCACAAATAAGAGGAGGAATGCTGGTCTTTCCTCAAGATTATGGGTTCTGGTTCCATGAGATATAGCTCTCCGGGACTGAGGAAATGGTGGAGGCTCCACAGATTCTTTTTTTTCCTCACCCAAAAAGAAATGAGGATGTATTCTGGGGGAAGGGGAGAATGGGGCCTAAAGGCACTTACTCAATTCCCATGGTCTAAGCTATGCAAGAGATTTTTTTTCCACCCTTCATAGCACTGCTGCTGAGCTGCACACTTACATCTGAAGGAAAATTTATGCTAAATCATGAGTCCCACTTTATATTTTTAGATCAGATTTATTGAGGCCTTAGTTTATGCCTGGCACAGTTCTAAATGCAGTACATGGATTCTCTCATTTAAAATTTTCACAGATTTTATTATCCCTTTTTCTAGAGAAGGGAACAGGTTCACAAAGAAGTTATATAAGCTGTCCAAGATCACATGGCTCAGGCCTTCTATCTCCACAATCCATACTCTTAACTGCCAAGGAATGAGTTCTCTTAGCTTTCATTTCTCTGAAGGTGTCAGTTTGTCACGTTCAGTGTTGAAGGGCATTTTCACTGGATATAGAAACCTGACAACTTTTTCCAGCAAAGACATTGTTTCATTGTTTTCTGACCTTCACTGTCTCCAATGAGATTTCAAGCCTCATTTGTTATCTTTATTCACGTGTGTATATCCTATGCTTTTTCCTCTGGGTGCTTTGAGAATTTTATCTTTACTTTTAAAGGTGTTTAGAAATTGGAGTTATAATGTATTTTTGCTGTTTTCTTCATATTTATCCTACTTGGGGTTTGCTGAGCTTATCAGCTATGAAAGTTGATGTCTCTTATAACAAATGAAAAAATTTTGGTCTTTTATTTCTTCATATATCTTTTTTTGTCAGATCACTCTCTTTCCTACAGTATCATTAGTACGTAGATACCTTGATGTTATTTCACCAGTCACTGAGTCTCTCTTCACTTTTTTCCCTCAACCTTTCTCTCTTTTCTTTACATCTGATCATTTTCTATTGATCTGTCTTTAAGATCAATAACCCTTTCTTCTACTCAGATTCAATAACTTTTATTGATCTATCTTCAAGATCGCTTAACCTTTCTTTTGCTATCACCAAGAATTAAGCACACTGAATGAATTTATTGCAGATTTGTTACATTTTGAATTTCCATATTCTTACATTTGTTTTTCTCTTTATACTCTCATCTGTTCAGTGCCCAAGACAATCTTTTCCTTTAAGCCTCTGAATATATGTATAATAATGGTTTTTAAAGTCCTTATCTGCTAATGGTTATAACTGAGTCCTTTCAAAGTATATTTCTACTAACTGCTTTTTTCTTGATAACAGATCTCTTTAATTTTACATATGGAGTAACTTTTTATTGTACTTTCTAGGCTTTGTGAATGATATGTTGTAGGGTCTGGATTATGTCATCTTCCTTTATGGATTTTGTTCTGTCCAACAGTTAAAGTGCTGGCGGTTCCTTTTGACCTTTTCAGGTTTGGTTTCATTTGGATTAGTGCTTGCCTGGTTCAGATTTGAATTTGGCTGTGAGATTGTGGTCCTTACTCCCAAGCCCTGAGGCCCAGGATGCCCAGCGAGTACTCTCTTCTTTGCAGGGCTGGACCTTTGACAGCTCCCAGCACTGCACTGCCTATTTATGACCCCTCAGTCCTCAGCCTTGCAGCACAGGATCTCTGCTGGGCTTCAGAGTCTTAGTCTGCACACGTTCAGCCCAGCCCTGTGCCAAGGCCCCGTGGTGTGTTTCCCTCATAGATTCCTGGACTCCCCCAAATGCAGATTCCCTTTCGCTGTACTCTGCCCTGAAATTTCCAGTCATTTCAGCATTGAGGGCTCAGATTTCTGACTCCTTAGTTCAGCAAATCCTGGTGCTATGCTTGCCTTCATTTTTCCTATTCTGTGTTAGGAAAGAGCCTCCAGTAGAAGACTGAGGGGATTGATCACCTCACGACTGTGGTCGCGGTCTTCTGTTGCTTTGCAGGTTAATGCCTAAAAACAGATGACTTGTAATTTCTGTCCAATTTTATAGTTACTCTTACTGAGAGGGTTCCAGTTACTCAAGTACAGCCAGAAGCAGAAGCCTAACAATTGTTTGCTTTTTTAATGATGTAAATTATTTGTCCTGTGATACATTTCTAAGTATGCATGTCTTAGAATTTTCACCTCTCTGGCTATCAGAGGAAGAAATTTTGCCAAAGTAATGATTAGTTGGAAATCATATATACTAACCTTTGGGGGCTATTACTAAGTCCATTTATTCATTTACTCACTAAATATTTACTAAACAATTATTACATGTTGCCTAGTCTGTGATTTTTTTCCCCTTATGCAGATTTAAGAGATTTATTTTAGCACACGTGTTAAACAGATCATGGAGCTTGTACTATTCAGGAATATTGTACTCTGATGCTGTTGTATTTTTTTTTTTTTGTCTTTTTGCCTTTATGTAGAGCCGCACCCGCGGCATATGGAGGTTCCCAGGCTAGGGGTCTAATCGGAGCTGTAGCCGCCAGCCTTTGCCACAGCCACAGCAACGCGGGATCCGAGCCGCGTCTGCAACCTACACCACAGCTCACGGCAATGCCGGATCCTTAACCCACTGAGCAAGGCCAGGGATCGAACCCGCAACCTCATGGTTCTTAGTCGGATTCGTTAACCACTGCACCACGACAAGAACTCCTGATGTTGTTTTAAAACTCTTATTTATTCTACCATTACAAGAGAATGCAGAGGGAAGATAAGCATTCTTCAATGTTATGATTAGATGTCAGATAGAAAGAACAATACATGATTTTGTTCCTCATGGGAGAATTTTGGGCTAGATACATAAATTGTGAAGTCAAAGAATACCCCAGAGATCCAGAAAGTATTACTGCCCAGCCATTCTTTCTCACATCACCCTGTTTTGATCCTCTGCATAATACTAACTGCTAACTATGCTTTTTTTGTCTCTCTCTTTGCTTTTAGTCTCTTTCCATCAAAATATAAATTCTGGGACAGCAAGAATCTTGTCTGTGCTGTTTACTCCTCTAGTTTTAGCATTTAGAACATTGCCTAGACATAGAAGACACTCAGTAAATATTGGTTGATTAACGAAAGAATGAATAACTTCTTTACATAGAAAATAGAAACATGGACATTATAGTACATGTATAGTTTTACTGTCATTAAATAGGAGTAACTAACTATAATAAACCATTGGCTCTGAGACCTAATTAGGTGTATGAAAGAAATGTACATGTTTTAAAACAATTACCACTTCAAGGGGAGGTAACATCAAACTGGCTTACAATAATAATCCTAACTCCACAGCATAGTGGTTAAGAGCACAGATCTGGGAAGCAGACTTTTTGATTCACAATCCCAACTAGGATATTTACTAGCTAAACACCTTGGTAAAATTATTTCACTGTACCGCAATATTATATAATAATAGTATTTACTTCACAGGCTTGTGATGAAGGTCTAATTAGCCACTAAATATAAAACAGAACAGTGTCTCACATATTGTAAGCATCCATCACCTTCTCAATACGCCTCCTCCCATTGTTACTTCAATTTCATTTAGTTCCATAGATTTATACTCACAAATCATTTTATCTTGAAGAAGATGCCAGAAAGTTAAAGTGTTTCTTCTGAGAGATGTTGTTAATGTTAAAGCTGGGTTTCCCTTGCATCTATGTCAGATTTTTGAAATGGGTTATTTACGGGAATAGAAGTAAGGGCATTTGATGTTGCTCTATCTGTGTCTGAACTTTTTCTTTGTCCTGCATCTAGTTCAAAGGGGAGTCATATTTTATCCAAGTTTCTGTCTTTGTCAAAAGCCTTTCGATTTTCTCTTAAGGATGCTAATCCCATTCTCACCTAGATGATGACTAGGAAATGTGTCTCTGCATTTAAGTAAAACTAAATAGAAACCAAAATAACAGTACACCAGATCCTCGTGGCAGGGGATGTAAGAGAACTCTCTGCCTCTCAGTGTCTATCAAAGCTCTGAGGAGGGTTGCCCAAGGGAAGAGCTGTACATCCATTTATTTAGGTATTCTGAACTCTATCCCTCAGTTATCCTGCTTAGAGAGACCTATAAATCTGTACCGTATCACATTAATCCTTGCTGATTTGCCTTTCCTGAGTTATACTTTCATATTCACGCTACTGGCCTACACTGAGGAAAACTGCTTAAAGAAAAAGCTTCCTTATAAAATTCGTGGTGGTCTTTACATTTAAAGACGTTAATGAGGTTGTAATGTACTACAGTGAGAGTGTCCTCTTTATGAAGGCCTACTGCTCATTTTCTTTCTGACCCTAAAACCAGAAATTGGGCTCTTCCTTTACAATTGGTTTCTATTGTCTAAAGGATGCTGTGAATTTCATAATTAATATAGTATTCCTCTTTGCATTGGCTATTGTAAGACTAGAGTCAAAACATATGGACCCACTTCAGGAAATTCACAGGATCTTTTAACTCGCATTTTGTACACTATCTTTATTACATTCATCATTGGTTTGGTATTCTCTTTCTTCCTTTGTCCCACATTCCTCTTCCATTTATTCCTAAAATCACTCTATCTCCTCTTATTCTGTATTATATAAAACAAAGTGGGACATAGCTAAGTATTAAAAAAATCACATAATTGAATGTAGGAGATTTCTTTTCTAACTGTGCACAGAATAAAACCTGCTTGATAAATTCAAGTAACCCTCATCAATGTAAGTTATATTCCCATAAATTATATCTACCACAGGGAAATCTACATATTTTTACAGGAGACAATCATTATCCTCTCTACAGCACACTGCATATAGCACCAATGTATACTGTTCACATGGAAACAATGACTACAATTCACATCCAATAGCTGCCGGCTTGGTTCTGAGAGTGGAAATTCTTGGGCAAAGATTAGTTCATGCCCAGCGACATGACACAACAGAGTAAAGGTACCTTATCAGTTGACACATATAAATTGCCACTAATCAAGAGCTCTTGATCTACAAAACTAGCAGTTTCATATGATTCAATACAATACTGGCTCAAATGCCCATGGACAAGACTTCATATTGACCTTATAGAACCATCTTAGGGGTTGAATCTCTTAATTGTGTTGAGTCCTAGAAAGGAATTATATTAACCTTAGTTTTCTTTCAAAAAGGCAGATCTCCACGGCATTTCTGTTTATTTTTGCAACAGAAACATCATCAGAAAATTTAATGTAATACAACTACTTCTGATGATTTTGATAAAGTTGTAGACAGCTATTATACCCACTTATTTATCCTGAAGCATATTCACAGGGAAGGGGAGTATGACCAGAGAGAGTCTAGACCTGCAATCAAAAAACTGGCTTGAATCTGTCTTCTGTCACTAGTTTCAGTATGTCTGTGACAATTATTCTCTAATTATCCAGTTAATTATATATTAATTGGAAAACACTATGCAGCATAACATGTGAGTTTCTTTGCTTACCCCCTTTGCTATGAATTTTTGAAAAACAGTAAGAAATGTATCAACTTTCTTAGTGAAAAACATGACTTTTCACATTCAAAGTACTTCTGGAAATTCCTAATGGGATAGGAAATTAATTGACCCAAGGCTTTCTAACCAAACCTAGCTGAGAACGTGTAAAACATTGATTCAATTTTTTTTGCATCTATTTATTAATATTATTTTGAAAAATAAAAAAAATTTTATTAAACATTGATAAAAATGTTTTTATTAAACATTTAATAAAAAATTTAAAAATGTTAAGTTCTCCCAGGCATAATGCTGCATAACCAATGTTATTTTAGATGCCTGGGAATCTTATGTAATGTAAGAGGCAGACAGACCAGTGTGGCCTAGGCTGAGCAATGGTGAAAGTGTTCTTTTAGAGCAACCACACAATCCTAGAGTTATTGTAAGCACTACCTTCAGAGTCCTTTGGCAAGAGAGTGCTGCTTAAAATTCTCAAGGATTCAGCATCACAAAGTAAGGCGAGCAGTAATTATTCTGTCTCCCATAAATATAGAAGTAAAATTAGTTCTATTTCTTTTCACTCTGAAATAATACAAAGCAAACCTACTTTTTCCAAGAAAGGAGCCATTTCATATATAATGTAAGTACATGGAAGGATTTAGGAACAAACTGAAAAGAGACTCCATGAATTATATACATCCTCCATTATGCTTCTCAATTAGCAAGGCCAGTACGCAATTATGCCTTTACTATATGCAAAAAGCTTGGAGTAAAACCGTTATTTCAAAAAGTTCCTCCCTTTTTCTCAATTTCACCAGAAAAGTAAACACATAAACAAAAGCAGTTAATATTCATTTGGCATATAATAAGTGCAAGGCCTCATGCTAGGATGTGTTTTACATATATTATCTAATTAAGCCTTTGCAGAGGAAAGAAAAACAAAGGAGGAAAAGAATGTAGTTAGTGAGACATACAGTTTAATTCAAAATGAAACCCTATATATTAGATATCTAGGAAGCCACCATTCTCTCATTGAGGGCTTTTTTCCTTTCTTAAAGACATTTTTAAATGGCACAATCATCAAATTATCCAGTCCACTGGTAAGAATGATGGATAAATTAAAATTTAGGAGCGAAAAATGCTATTCCGTCCTCAGAAGCTTAAAATCTTGGGGACTTGGCACAATATTCATGAGACAATTGTAAAAGAATAGAATTCTATATGATTAAACGGTAACTTGTTTAATATGGTATACAAAGGATATAGGCTTTGGATGAAAGAGCAATGAAATCTTAGTGAGAAAATGATCATTTGAAATACAAGACATCTGGATAGATGTGACAATGGCTGAAGGCATTTCAAGTCAGATAACAGAGGAGCAGCAAGAGAAAAGGAACAGAAACGTCACTGGTCTCTGGTGCCACAGACAAGTGATCCTAGCTCAGAGTAAGTTCTTGTCTAGAGACAGACAGATTACAGCACAGACTGTCACACTGAGGACACATAGCTTTGCTGAATACTGAAAATATGAAATTGTAAAGCATTGTACCAAAATCATATAATTACAAGAGTATGGATGACTACTCTAAATTCTTAAATTGTATTTAACACACATTTTTTTTTTCACAAATTAGTGCACCCAAGAAGAGGCATTTTTAGAGGGTTCCAGACTGATAATATGGATCCTTGTATTTCAAGTGTGTTTTTGTGGGCAATAAATGGTGAAACCTTTCCAAGATGAATCTGTTGTCATGGCTTCCTTTTCCCACTGCTATTCTCCTCAGTTTATTTCCCTTTTTATTGCCCATTGCTTTTAGAAGAAATAAATATTAATGAGTTCCACAGTGTAGTTTGTACTCCTCTGTTAACACTGGTGAGAGTAGCTACTCCCTATTGAGCAATCATCAGCAAAGCAGGGAACAGCCAGCCACAAACTACTTCTTTTACATTCTTAGATAGCAGGAGTGTGCCTCTGAAAAAATGCTATTCATTCACCAGTGTGCGTCCCCGAGTGCTCGTTTCAAAATTCCTTCTGCTGCTATCATTCATCTACAACTGACTCGATGAAATAAGTGCTTAAGGGTTACCCAAAGCACACACAGTACAGTCACTTGATCGTGTCAGGTTATGTGACATTTTATCCACCATTTTTCTTTCATTAATGGAAGGTCCTTTACTAATGGCTGTGGCTTCTCTCCATCTTTGGTTACAGGTATGAAGTAAGATGAAACAGTATCTCAGTGTTAGGTGTTCTTCTCCAAATTCCTAGCTTAGCAACCAGCAAACTATAGTGGTTTTCTAAAGACTGGGAGCTCTGGGACCAAAAACGAGGGCTCAATGAAAAACCGATAGTAGGTTTTTTTTTTTTTTTTTTATCTTTTTAGGGCTGGGCCCAAGGCATACGAAGGTTCCCAGGCTAGGGGTAACATTGGAGCTGTAGTTGCCTGCCTGCACCATAGCAACACCAGATCTGAGCAGCATCTGCGACCTATACCACAGCTCATGGCAATGCCAGATCTTTAACCCACTGAGCGAGGCCAGGGATCTAACCTGTGTCCTCATGGATACTAGTCAGATTTGTCTCCACTGAGCCACGATGGGAACTCCAAGACTGATGTTAGAACTGAAAGGTCTACTTCACTTCTGAAAACACAGAGTGGGTCTCCCTAGACACACCGTTGTTCCTAGTCTTACCTCTAGAACTCTGGGAAACCTCTTTTCAGGACACGAATGCCTATGTTTCTGTTTCTCATCTTAATGTACTGATTCTCTTTGGCTCTAATAGAGGCCAAAAATCTGTGTTAGAATTTGGGACAGATTTATTAAGAAAACCGTGATTCCTTCAAAATCACAGGAATCTTCTGAATTTCTGAGAAAGAGCTTGTATTTGAAATTCCACTTTTTTTTAATGCATAAATTTCATAAGCTTTGGGCCTCAAAACGCCCGCCGATTTCCCTGCCTCTGTTGCAGTCTCTCCCAAAGCTTTGGAAAGAGCCTTTTAAAAGGACTGTCATGAGCTTTATAGTAAAAGCACCTCCTAATTATAATTACCAATGGGCTTATAAAAAAGACAGAGGTTCCTGCAGCTATTTCAGACCTATAGAATCATGATCCCAGTGGGTGACATCAGGGATTTTTGCATTTCCTTAAAGCATAGACGTGATTCCTAAACTTTTAAGCACGTAGTTTGAAAATATGTGCTTTAAAAGATAATAATATACCTAACAAATAAGCATAAAGGTTCTTTGCTAAGGACAGACCACGACAGTAGTATATTTTCAGACTTTAACTGAAGAGCCCCAAAGTGGGGTATCTTAGAAGTCTCTCCATAGCCTTGTGAAGCAGCGGTTCTGAACCTTGAGTAAACAAAGTTGTGAAATAAGGCTACTAGTAGCTGCCTGAGGACTGGGATCAAATCTGCTTTTTAAATTTTTTGTCTTTTTTTTTTTTTAAGGGCTGCACCTGCAGCTGTGGCTCAGATTTATTCCCTCGCCCAAGACATTTCATATGCTGTGGGTGTGGCCATTCAAAAAAAGACAGGGAAGCAAACTAAATATCCTTCAACAGAGGAATGGATAAAGAATATGTGGTATATATGATACAATGGAATATTACTCAGTCATAAAAAAGAATGAAATAATGTCATTTGCAGAAACATGGATGGATCTAGAGATTGTTATACTAAGAGAAGTAAGACAGAAAAGGACAAATGCTATGTGATATCACTTATATGTGGATTCTTAAAGAATGATATAAATGAACTTATTTACAAAACAGAAATAGGCTTAGGCAGAAAACAAACTTATGATTAATAAAGGGAAGGGGGTAAGGGAGGACTAAATTAGGAATTTGAGATTAGCGGATACACACTACTATACATAAAACAGATAAATAACAAGGGCCTACTATATCACACAGGAAACTACATTTATATCTAATAATAACCTACAATGGAAAAGAATCCGAAAATATATATATATTCTAATGTTCATATATATATGAATCACTTTGCTGTACACCGGAAACTAATACATTGTAAATCAACTATACTTTAATAAAAATATAATATTAAGCATTTGATGCCAACTGTTCATTCCCCACATTAAGCATTTAATCTTCACAGCCACCAAACAATTAGCACAGTGCCTTAATAAATGCAATTAACACTGTCACTGTCTTCATCATCATTATACTATTATTTTCTTTTAGACTGCACGTTTGAATCTTAAGTGTAGGTATTTGTTGTAAGTATTTCATTAGACTTTAAATTGCTGAAGAAATTTCAGTGTGTCCATCATATTAATATCTTTTTGTATCATAAAATCATTATCCAGTATGTTTTATCCTTACTAGGTTAATATGAGTCACATATTTTATCAGCACACCATCTATGACTTTGTCAAAGACACCAATATACATAATGAATTTTATCTTCTCTAGGTAATAACTCCTTTGTCACTATTACCTTAGCCTAGGTAATCAAGCCAATGTCATTTGCCTCTTGCATTAGCAAACTGGGAAAAAAACAGAATGATAGGTTTGAAATACTCATAAATTTTCAGATGTTTTTCTCTTTCAATTTTAAAAGTTTGCAATCCTTCTCATACTTCACTGGACAACATCAAGTTGGTGACATGATTTTTCTTGGGTTTTAGACTTGTAAAGATTATCCTTCACTCTAAAAATACCAGTGAAACTTTGGGGCATTTTTGAATATTCAATAAAATTTTCTGTCAGATGTCCTTTCATTGATCCAGTTATTCAATGTTCTGAATGGTTTCAACATTGCACACATATGTAATTTAAATCAATCTCATGTTATTTTCATGATAAAATAAAATTTTAAGTTGCACTTTCCATATGAAGATGGTATTGTCTAGGAAATACAATGTGTGATTGTTAGTGTGTTTACATATTTGCCAGCAGTGGCAAATGTTTAGACTGAGTAATCCACACTCTTAGTTTGATCACAGCAAAACACTTAAAATACAGTTGGTCGGTCTCACAGAGGCAGTGATAATTAAAACAATAATTTTCTGTAAAAACCTCTGACTCTGACATTTAAAAAGTCATATTTCTAGATCTTAAGTCTTTTTTTGGTATTAATTAGATCTCTATAAGAAAATCATTTTTTTCTCTTCAGTACTTTCATTGAATTGACTGACTTTTATTTAGTCTCTTTAGAAAAGTGTGTGTATATATTTATACACATATATAATATGCAGTTTTACTTTAATACTATTCTTAATTTTTAATATGCATAATAATATGTAAGGGTATATAAGTATATAAGTATATATAAAGTACATATTTACTTTATATATATAGCTATCCTTATCTAGATTATCAAGATGCTTACCAAATTCTTTGCACATCTTGAATTCTCTTTTTAGGTTCAATTTTCCTTTTTCTAAACATCATTTAGCAGTACTATGAGTAAAGGCTTATTAAACCTTTCGCATTTGTCTTAATTTTGCCCACAGTTTTCAATGATAGGTAGCTAAATAATTTTAAGTTGACAGTTATTTTCCTTTCAGTACTTTTAATGTAGTGTTTTTATTATTTTGCTCTTTTGTAGTTGTTGAGAATTTCACGTTAATTTGTTAATTCTTTTGTAGTTTATTTTTCCTTCTATTCCTTTTAATTGTCTTTAGCATTGATGAGCTGAGATCTCACTGTATTGTATCTAAGGGAAATTAGATTATTATTATTATCCTGCTTGGAAACTGTTTTCCTTGACTCTGTACATTCTTGTCTTTCATAAATTGTACAAAATTCTAGAAAATTCTCACATCTTTTCTCTTGATTCTCTCACTCTGAATCTTGTTTAATTCTGCATGACTATTATCTTGGCTTTTATTCTCAACTTCTATTTTCAGTGTGTCATTTTGAATAATTTGTTTACACTGGTCTTTGGTTTACCAGTAATTATTTACCTCTATCTGTTTATCTCAACCTATTCATTTATTTCCAGTTAAAGTATTATTCATTTCTAGAACTTCTTTTCTTTCTTTTCTTTTTAAAATCTGGTCCTATTTAATTGTGGCTCATTATATTTAATTTTTTAATTTTTCGTTTATATATTAAGTTTTAGCATATATATTTTACAGTTTATATCTATTCCTAATATTTCCAAACTTGTATGTCCAACCTTACTGTTTGTCAGGCATTGTATTTTATTTTTTTGCTATTTAGGGCCGTACTTGTGGCATACTGAGGTTCCCAGGCTAGGGTTTGGATCGGAGCCATAGCAATGCAGGATCAGAGCCATGTCTGCGACCTACCCCATAGCTCACAGCAATGCCAGATCCTTAACCCGCAGAGCAAGGCCAGGGATTGAACCTGCAACCTTATGTTTCCTAGTTGGATTTGTTTCTGCTGCACCACAATGGGAACTCATTTGTTAGGCATTTTAAATTCTGCTTCCGATGAATGATGTTTCCTCACGTAGTTCAGAATTTTGAATGGTGCAATTTATCCGGAAATCCTGCAGCTTAAGATATTCCCTTCTTCAGAATTTTCGCCTTTGTTTATGATAGGCCCCTTGATAATACCACTGCCTGATATAATTTCCTATACTAATTTTTCAGTTTTGTGGTCTTTGGGCTTATAGAAGCAACATAAATTTGTAACTTAAGCTCCTGGGAATACAGGCCTATAGTTGGATTTCTTAAAGGTTTGCTTTTACCCTGTTCTAAAGCTGATCTACTTCTTGTCATCTTCCTCCATAGGTAAGCTGAGTATTTCTACTCACTCACTGATGCTCCAACCCTTAAGGCTGATGAAGTAATGCAGTATTTCTGCTTGTACAAGTTCTCTGAGTACAAGTTTATGTCATGCCCCATTCTGGCTCTATTCCCTCAAATTCCCATAATATAAATCTTATCCTGTACCCTCCCCACCCAGGGATAACCACAGAAAACATCAATTCAGCCTCCATAGTTCATTTCGCAAAACTTATCAAGACCCAAGTTCTGCTCTTAAAAGTACTTAAAATAGAAGTCTCCATCATGACTCAGTGGTTAACGAACCCAACTAGTAACCATGAGGTTGAGGGTTAGATTTCTGGTCTCACTCAGTGGGTTAAGGATCCGGCTTTGCCGTGAGCTGTGGTGTAGGTCGCAGACACGGCTCAGATCCCACATTGGTGTGGCGAAGGCCGGCAGCTAAAGCTCCTGTTAGACCCCTAGTCTGGGAACCTCCATATGCCGCCGGTGTGGCCCTAGATATGGCAAAAAGATGAAAAAAAAAACAACTTTAAATTTTGTTAAATACCAACTTTTAATTTTGCTGTTTCTGTGGCAGAGCTTTTATTCACACTTCCACTGTGACAACTACTTTCCCTTCTAAAAACAAAAGACAAAAATAAAAAATACTTAAAACAATGTTGCATCCTCCACATCTAGGTATTTTTAAAGGATGATTTCCAGCTATTTTAGTCTGCCATATTGCTGGAAATGGAACAGAAGTACCATTAAATAGCCACCTTTAGGCAAATAAAGTTAAACAATAAGGACACAAGGCCGAGTAGAAATGAAAACTAGGTTTCCTTATTGGGATTCTTTTGAAAGTTGCTTTAACATAACAATTCTGAAGATTTTTAAGCTATCTATATAATTAGAAAAGAGAAAAATAGACATACAAAAGTATTCCTTAAATGAGTGGTCAACCTGACACACAGTGCATAAATTTTGACTCCCATCATCTGATCTAACAACTAGGTCATGTTTCCTGTATTCAAAGTCAGAGGTGTGAATAGTTATTTATTCAGAATGATGTGTGTGGATATAGCTCCTAGATGAAAAAGAGAATATTTAAGTGTACCTGAATTTTTTTTTTTTTTTTTTTGTCTTTTTGCCTTTATCTAGAGCCGTACTCATGGCATATGGAGGTTCCCAGGCTAGGGGTCTAACAGGAGCTGTAGCCGCCGGCCTTCACCACAGCCACAGCAACGCGGGACCTGAGCCGTGTCTGTAACCTTCACCACAGCTCACGGCAACGCCGGATCCTTAACCCACTGAGCAAGGCCAGGGATCGAACCCGCAACCTCACGGTTCTTAGTCGGATTCGTTAAACACTGAGCCACTAAGGGAACTCCCAAGTGTACCTGAAATGTTGAAGAGATAATTTTCAGGTCAATTTAAAAGGAAACTGTACCATTTCACAAAGGGGAGAGTAAACACCTCAAACGATAAATGTTTATTAAACATCAACTAAGCCAATGGCATCAGAAGTATTGTTTTCATGCTTTCATGACTTCTGAGCCACCTTGTTATATTTTTTTTTGATTGCCTTTTTGGTTGAATATTTCCTGACATGTCATTAGCAAGCTCTTCCTCTACTAAAATGCCTAAGTTACCTCTGGGGTAGACCACTGACCAACTCAATCTAATCCCCAGCGTGTAAGTTTTTATTAGCTTCTATCCCAGTGGCTGAAACCTCTTGGCAACTCATAGGGAAAAAGCCTTCTCTCCCACAAAAAATCCAGTGGACTGATTTCTGAGGAACATCTGATTCTTTCAGGGATTTCCTATGTTTTAATTATTCTATTAGTACATCACGGTGTTTATTTATTTATTTATTTTTTGGCTTTTTAGGCCATACCTACGGCAGATAGAAGTTCCCAGGCTAGGGGTCAAATTGGAGTTGTAGCCACTGGCCTACGCCACAGCCACAGCAATGTGGGATCCGAGCTGTGTCTGTGAGCTACACCACAGCTCACAGCAATGCCAGATCCTTAACCCACTGGGCGAGGTCAGGGATCGAACTCGCAATCTCATGGTTACTAGTGGGATTCATTTCCGCTTTGCCACAACGGGAATTCCGAGTTCCTTTTTCATTTGCCATATGAAGATTAGTAGAACACAAAGTGATGTTTAGAAATACAATGATAAACCATGAAAACTTTTCACACCATAATTAATTTATCAAAACAAAAGGTTTGTAACCAAACTTTATATATGTGTACATAATTTATGGTGTCTTAGTGACATTTTCAAGTCAGGAAATTTTAAAATATTTTTATATTTTTCTATAATTTGATCTATACAATGATGTTATAGAAAGAGACACAAAATCCTTTAATCTATTTCTAGCAAAACAGAAGGTAAAAGTAAACTACTACTTTTCCTGGAGAGTTTAAGAATTGTATCGGGGAATGTTTAGAGAATTCTAACACACATTTCTGATTGAAATGCCATGTAAAATAGTCTCACCTACCTGTTATTTCAAAAGTGATGGATAGGAAAGGTGCAGTGATAGATTTCCACATACTCTGATATTTATTTTCTGAAGTAACAGGGAAATGGCACCATGAGCACAGCCTTTTCTTAAACTAAAATGGACTAGTTTGTGGAAACTGTGATAAAAGACTACAGTTTTAAAACTATATTTCACTTAGGGATGGTCACTATTTTATTTTTTTCCAAAACATGGGAAAATATGATCTCTTTATCCATCCTTCTGTCTACCTATTTACAGTTCAGTCATCCATCCTCTTTCATTCACTGAGTCTCCAATTCATTCACTGACCCTCCAAATGTTTCTGCTGGTTTATCTCATTATCTCATTATATAGGCTCATTCTCCAGGCCGTCTTTCTTAATAACCTCAAATGCCGCAGACCTTATCCAGATTTCAGTGTGGATTATTTGACATGTTTTCTACAAAAGAACATTCTAAAATTTCTTATAATATAAATCATAGCAAGCTTTACGGTGCTTTATAAAAACACTTTCAGTTTTCCTAATTTAAAAACATAATCAGGATCAAATGGAAGAATTTCTTGAGTTACTATAGCTAAAATCTACGTTCATTTCACTTTGAATTCTTAAAAAAAGAAGTCAAAGAAGTCAATTCACGTTCATGCATCCAATGATCAGCAACATTTAATCAGCTTCCTAAGCCTTACATTGATAACCTCCCCATGGGCAAGGCACTGTTCTACATATTCTGAGAAGGACAAGTTTCAATTTCACGCGAGCTTATGTTGGACATTCTACAAGCCTGGTGGGATTCTGAACAGTCAGCTGAACAGGAATTCTCAGATTTTTACTACTAACTTTTCAGTAGAGAACTAGTTAAGACTTTCTTCCAAAGAAGTGATAGTGTAAATTTTGATCACCTAAATATTGAGTAACAATTGGGAGAGTTACATGAATAAAATGTGGATACTCGGCAATATCATGTAGATATATTTTCCCTATTGTCTAAAGATGCCATCACCAACTTAAGAAATATCCTGATGATTCAACTGATTCAGATAAGATACCAAGCTTTGAATATCATACTTTACATATTTTGTGAGTACTTTAATAATACATATTTCAATCTTGTGAAAACTAAATATATCAGTTCCAAGGAAAAGAATTTTTATGGCTTCTGTGGTGTGATCAGTTAATAGCAGTAAACACACCAGTGAATAAAGTGATTTAATATGGTCTTGCCTTGGTGCTAAAGTGGTCATTATCATTCCTCTGTGTAATATGATGTGCCAAGATAATAAAAGAAATTAATGTGAATATTGTTCAGTATTACTGTATCAAGAAATTTTATTTTGATCTTAAGTATTTTATTTTTAGCTTAGGTATTTTTAATAGTTTGGCTACGTGTGAAAGCAAGACATTTATAGAATACGAAGTGTGAATCTGCAAAAACTAGGGTAGACCTTGTTCTTCAAATTAAGTGCAATATGAATTGCTCTTAAAATTGGTTGTTGATGGTTACAAAGTCAGAATTTCTTGAGATCAGCATCTTCTTATTAGGACTGATTGGGGAAGTTATTTTGAGAGGTTTCCCTGTTTTTATAAGGTAAATTTTCATTCTTTCACATTTATTGAAGAAGAAATATGAACAATCTCCACAGCCCACAGTCTAATTGTTCTCCATTCACACATATTTATAGTCTTTACATGTCACCTTTGGGTGGCTGGTGTACTGAGTAAGTTTCTTATTGGGAAATATTAAGTGATTCTGGGGAAAACACATAATCTAAGTTCTAAGGGGAAAAAAGTTGTAACTTTTAAGGAGAATCAACTGTTTTTGAAAAAACTATAAGAGGTTTATTAATATTCTTGGTATTTGACATGAAAGGACACAAAGTCTTAAGTTATTTGTATTACAAAGCTACATGAAAAATATTAATTTTAGGCAAATTGACCTCCATATCTGTTAATCTCTGCTTTGGCATTTGCTTTAGTTCAACAAATACATCTTAATGATATTCTTTTGTGCTTTCCCTTTATTCTGTGACTGATATTTTTGTTGTTATGCCATGCTTTGACAGCAATAGTAGGGGAACTCTATGACAAAATGATTTTAAAAATATCCAGTTGCAATTCAGAGTTCTGAAGGATCTTTAGAAAGTAATAACCTACAGGATATAATTGACATTCAGAAACTAAAATCTGATCTACCACTAGCAATGAAATTATACTACTCTGAAAGGACTGCTATAATAAATCCACTTAAAAGTGTTAAAATGTAGCCATTAAAGTGGCCAAGAAAATATTAATGTACTAACATTACATGTTTTATGCTACTTCCTTAAAACCTCAAGATGCATTAGTAGTAAAATGTTTCCCTAGGCTGGATTCCTAAATGAGTTGACATGCTGTGTAAAGTTAGTAGATTCAAAACAATTAAACTTTGCAAGTTGTAAATGCAAAACTTTAGTTCTTATTTCTCTAGAATTACTGGTCATTGGTTCCACTCCTTTTGAGGGGAGACAGAGGAACCATCTCTTTTTCTGTTTTTTAAAACACCTATTTCTCTCGCTTCTTTCCCTTCTTTCTGCTTATGTGGTTATTGTTGATCATATACTTTTTTTTTGGTGTTTAATACATGCTGTATATGGTGCTTACTACATACTCTAAACTGCCTCTTGCATTCCTGACACACCTAACTGTAAGGGGTGTACATGTCATAACTTAGCTCAAGTGCCACCTCCCTTATGAAGGTTTCTCTAAGATGCCCCATTGTTATTCTAAAACTCAATTACAATGCATATCATATCGCATTATAAGTACTGGAGTACTGGTTTGTTGTGTACCCTCATGATGACAATAAGCACTTTCCTGACATGAAATCTGTACTGATATGTTTTTTGTTTTGTTTTGTTTTATGGTCACACCTGTGACATACAGAAATTCCCAGGCTAGAGGCTGAGTTGGAGCAGCTGTCAGTCTACTCCACAGCCAAGGCAACACGGGATCTGAGCTGCATCTGCAACCTATGCCACAGCATGCGACCTATGCCACAGCATGTGGCAATGCTGAATCCTTAACCCACTGAGAGAGGACAGGGATTGAACCGCATCCTCATGGAAATAAGTAGGGTTTGTAACCCACTGAACCACAAAGGGAACTCCCTATTCTATTTTTACAGTTAATTACTCCTGCTAAATTTTGACTCAGAGTCTGAAAGTCAAAATTTAAAGACAGGCTTGTCAGTAAATCAGAACTGACCAAAGATGGAACTGTATTAATTGTTTCTACAACCACAAATTGGACTACTGTTCACCAAAATCGTTATCAGCTGCAATGTGAACAAAAATACAACTCTTCATGCCCCGAATGGTGGCACATACACTCCTACAGGGGGATACCACAGCAGGTCTCTACAGGTGAGTAACTGGAAAAGAAAACAAAGTGTACCTTCTTTGTCCTTCGGGGTGTGTAAGTGTGAGGGGAGGTTCTGATTGGCCTGCACGCAGTACACCTCCCGAGTCTGGATCCCTCCTCCGCAGAGGGCTGTCTGGTTGCCCCGCCTCTTGTCCTGCTGGCTGAGCAGAGGGTCCACACGGCACTCGGTCCACTCCGTGGTCCTCCAACTGTATCTAGATAAAGAAAACACCAGCAGTGGCAATGTGTTTATGGAATAAAACTTTTCTCCACTTCTATTTCATCCTCAAAAAGATTAATAATCTGAGAAATACTGTCTTCTTGAATCAATCTTAGACCACATCTATGGAGCAGATTCAGTTTCAGTGCCTTCTACATCCTCCTTGTGCTCCATTTAAACAGGGGTTAAATTTAAGATGATCCAGTTTTAATTGCAGCTACTGAAAGTTACTTATAAATATTTTATGAAATGAGAACATAATGCTGAAAACATGAAATTTTATGTCCAATTAAGCTGAACTCAGGCTTGCCCTTTCTTGATGCTTATAAACAAAGGGAGATTGAATCTGAGAATGGAAAACATTCTAAATGACGATGAACACAGACATTTGCCTTGTCTTTCATAAAACGCATGAAAATTGTTGTTTCATACTGAATCAAAACTGTAATTGTGTTAGTAATAAAAGTATAACATAATTCAGAGCTTTCTCTTTATCGCTGAGAATACTTTTTTTTTCTTTCTGCAGCAACGAGCAACCCTGATGAGTGCTGATGAATGATGAAAACAGCTGACGTTTCTAATCAGTGGAACACAGGAAAGACAATCCATGATTCTAAATTAAAGCTCCAATCAAGATTATGATGTGAAAAAATGTCAGGGGGATTATCAGCCCAACACATGCTTTAAGGAGATAGGTGACCAATTCCTGATGCCACCAAAGATAGAAAGTGATGGCATTTCTCTACCTCAAGGAAAAAGGATATTCTAAAAGCACAAGGAAAATGGCTCATGTAGCACTTTGTGTCACCTTAACCAAGATGCTTCCTTGGTAATCAGATTAACAGCCAACATAGGCACAAATGGATGTGCTAATGTTCATCTCAATTAGACAAAAAGGTTCAATGGGCTCTCAGATGTCTGACCTAGATGCTTTGCTTTCTCAGTGGTAAAGTTTCATGACAGTAAAGCTGAACTTCATGTCCATTTTTCATTTTTACAAGTAGGGGATTCACAGCTTAACAGAGGTGCAGGACTGGGGCATCAAGAACACTTGACATATATTTATAAAGGAATTGTAGCCCCTAGGTCAGTTCTAGAAACCTGAATAATTGATACCTTGTGTGAGAAGAAAGGGAAAGACAGCATAACCAAACAAGTTACCCATTAGGGGAGTTAAAATGAAATTTTTTTTTTTTTAGAATGGACTCCCAACATAGGTCATCCTAAGAAGTCCTGTGAAAAGGAATAAAATTTTAATAATATAAACTGATTACACATTGTAAAAAAAAAATTCCACCATACGCAAGGGGTTAGAAGAAAGAGACTTAGAACATATATTTATTTTAATTAATCATTAACGGTATTTGACTTCTGAAAGAATAAAGAATAAAATACCTAGCTTGAGGCAAAACTTGAAGAAACATGAAGACAAAAGACTCTGATTAGAGAAATTAATCCTTTGTTATTATTATTGTTATTACTACTAGAAATGGGAGGGGGAGATGGAGGAGGAGAAGTAAATTTTTTTTCTCATCGGTTCATGAAGTTCAAGCTGTGTGCAAGTTCTTTAAATGTTCAAAATAGTCTAGAGAACTTCTCAATGAAGCATGTGCATATCTACTGAGAAACTAAGATTCTGTAAGTTGTTTTTCCAAATATTCTATATTCAAACTAAGCTGGAATATATTTATTGCCAAGATAATTCACAGTAAGATCTTAGAAATGATGTTTTTAAGAATAAAAAGAATATAGTTATACTGCCAGATACTTCAAAATTAGTCTTAATTCATCTGAATTCAATGAACACTTATTGGGCACTTACTGTGTGCCTGGTCCTATAATATGTGCTAGTGATTAAAAAACAAACAAACCTCCCCCCACAAACCTAATAAGCACCGTTTTTGTCCTGAAGGAGTTTAAAGTCTCATTATTTTGATGGAGCATTTTACTCTATTCATTAAGATTTGTTACATACAACAGTGAATTTTAATGCTCAATAAGCAACAGGAACCTGTATTTTGAAAGTTTATTTTACTTTATAGACTAGTTGACACACTATGGTTCTAGGACCAAATCTAACCTGTCATCTGTTTTTATAAATACATTTATTAGAATATACCCACACTCATTTGTTTACATATTACTGATAGCTCCAATGGTAGACTTGAGTCATTGTGACAGAGACAGAAGCGGGTCCTAAAGACAAGTATACTCGCTCTTGTCAATAACCATGATAGAACATACAGAGTAATGCTGCTAAAAACCTAACTTTCATGGAGATTTGGAAACACAGCTTGTTAAAGACAGTTTTTTTTTCTGTAAAATCAGAATTTTGTTATAGGATAGCATCTGTAGAGACATTTTATTTTTTTTCACTTAGAATTTGTAAAAATCACAGTTTCTCAGCAGATGGTTCAGTTGGATTCAAACAATCAAAGGAGCACGCAGTTTGGGCAGGCAAGTCCCCAGAGGCTGCCCTCCTGTCCTTTTTCAACTCACGTGGCACAAGGGGCGACGCCATCTCCTTGAGACACACAGGGTTCTTTCTCCTCAAGTTCTGGACACTCCTTCTTGCTGCCAACGGGAAACTGCCTGATCAGCCGCATCCTCACACGAGTGCCTTTAGGGGATGCCGTGTCATGACATGTTTTTGAGCAGGGGCTCCACTCGGACCACTCTGACACCTGGCACTCTTTTGTGATCACACAGGCCTGGAAGGTCATGGGCAGCTTCTCTTGCTGGCAAAAGCTGCAAAAGAGCATTAATATTCTCATCACAGACCCAATGGCACCTGTGAAACTGTGTCTCCTACACTCCAGAGTGAAATCAGCATGGACATTTTTATTTCCACTTGGAAGTGCAATTCCAGTTTCATTGAAAACATATCAACATTTATGATGTGTAAAAGCTGTTAGACTTAGAGCTAACATTTGCATTTCCTCCTATTTTGTAAGAGTTGTTAAACTGCTCGTAGGAAGTAGAAAATAAGGGATTAGGCAAAATTAGCTGAAACTAAGTTAACCATATTGTTCATTTTACTCGTTCCAGATTTGTTTTAATTTAGAGAATGAGAAACCAAGAGCTGTTACCATATGATAATTTCCATTCTGTTTAGTGACTGAAATAAACATGCTTGACTAACTAATACAATATTATTTTGAATAGAAAAAGTAATTTATGTTTAACATTAATACTATTTAAAACTTTAGCTGTCAATTACAATTATAATGTATGCTTATTCAAATACATCAACTTTTCCAGTTTATACTGTAATGCAAGTTATACATACGGGTGTGTTAACTAAATATATCATAAACATAGAAGTATAAATCTATTTATAAATATATTCCTGGAGTGAATTCTCTAAATTGATAATATTTATTCATCAGTAAAGTATTTAAGTCCAAATTCGTAACTAGCTAGTCCTCCTTGAATCAGAGGGATGCTGAATTCTAAACTTTAATGTCTACATATAAAGATGGTGTTATTTATGCATGTCATCAACTAAGGGCTTATGCACTTCAAAAGGTTTTCCTGGAATTGGATGGCCTTGTGTTGATTCTTAGTTGAACGCTTGCCCATTCTCAGTAACTAGTAGCTCATGTTTATAAGACACAGGCAGCCTGTTGCCACAACAGAGCATCTGTTTCAATGGGAGAATGTACTGACAATTCTGTCTCGTCATTCAGGTGCTATATTTAACTATGATAATCAGCCAGAGAGGAAGGTCCATTTTAATGTAACAACTCACATTCAATCTTCCTAATTCTACTAGCATGTATATGAAAATTGCATTCCTAGGAGACAATTAGAGTTCAAAACGTCAAAGTCAATTTGTCTGAGATGAGAGGTCTGGGCAAAAGAATCATCTGAGAGTGGCAGTAAGAGGGCCCTGTGAGTCAACTGTTTTTCTTATAATTACAGAGAGGACTAAAATCCCATTTTTACTCCAACATCATGTACTGAGTATTAATGATACATTGGGTACAAAACTAATTTTAGAGCAAAATCTTCTCTGTGATGAACAAGTTTTCACCCTTAACACTTATGAGTTTATTCATGAAAATGAGGCAATGCAATGAATGATGATGACCTCTATAACTCCTTTCTTACATAAACCTCCATGTTTAATTTCCTCTTAAATACCTAATCCTTCATGAGATTGTTTTCATATTCATATATGCATATATTAACCTCTATGTAATACTTACTAAGTCCATAGTTTTATTTATTTATTTATTTTAAAATGTTGGCAGCAGTTCTTTATTATTTATTTATTTATTTACTTTTTGCATTTTTTTTAAGGGCCACACCCATGGCATATGGAAGTTCCCAGCCTAGGGGTCAAATCGGAGCTGCTGGCCACAGCCACAGCCACAACAATGTGGGATCCAAGTCACATCTGTGACCTATACCACAGCTCACGGCAATGCCGGATCCTTAACCCACTGAGCAAGGCCAGGGATCTAACTCGCATCCTCATGGATACTAGTCAGATTCGTTCCCACTGTGCTACGATGGGAACTCCCCATATTTTATATACAGGTAGAGAATTAACAGTCCCTTTTAGCCTTTTGTGGAGAATTTGACCATCAGATAACTGCCTCCAGTTACAGTTATACCTGGTAACCTGATTAAAGCTGGAATATCAGCTACGTTACTAGATGATATTAATTATGATAAAATGAACAATTTCAATAAATTCCACTTGCTATGGAGAAACTAAAACTACCTTGTAGGCATCCACAGCTTTGGGTTTTCCTGAATGTGCCAACTCTTGGAACAAGGCTTGTTTTTTGGGGGGGGACATTGCCAGCTAGCACAATGGATCACTCTGAGAGAGATTATCTCCTGTGGAGCATGAGACTTTTAAGCCAGGAAAGCTCTTGGACCTCCCTGGTGTAGAACTAACTTCTTCCATCTGAACCGTGCTGCATGGATTTCTAGGAGAATTCCCATCAAGTAAGAAATGACTCTTGCTACAATGATGACAGGTTCTATATCTTTCTCAGCAGACTGATCCCAGATGGTGGTCTCATGAATCTTGTGAATCTCAAAGTTTGTGAAGCCTAAGTTAAAACTTAATTCATATTATATCATTCAACATTCCCAATAATCCTTCTATGTGGGTACCATTATTATTTCCATTTTATAGGGAAGGTTAGGGAACATGTTCAAGAGTATACAGTAAATAGTGAACTGATATTTGAACTTGAATTTTCTAAAATCAGAGACCAATTTCTTAATCAGCCTGCCCTAATTCTTCTCACAGTGTAAACTGACTGTAAATCTCAGTTTGTTAGAGGAACTGCTTTAGCTGAGGCCAATACCAAGGTTACTGGTATACTGTGAATCAGCTGGTATCATGATTTCACAGGCCCAGGATTTGTACTATCTTAGAACTTTGCAAACGTGCTATTTGTCCAAAGGAAGACTTAGCAATTATGGAAAAGTCAAAACAAATGCATTTTCCTGATACATGCTAGCAATGTTTAAAACAGGCCCCACAATGAATAATGAGTAGCATAAACGTGAGAGCAGTATTAAGTTATGTGATATATAAAACAAATGCACCTATTTCTCTATCTAGAGTTTGCCCTTCCTTTAATTTTGCAATACCCTAAACTATTATTTCAGCAAATGTGAATCAAGTAACTCTGCAAATTGGGCTTCAAAAATACAAAGACAAGAATACAGTAATTAAATTAGAAGCATATAGTTCTCCTTGGGGAGGTACAGAAGTTTATATGTAATAACAGATCACTATGATGAAGTTTAAGCAATATATTAAAATTTTCCAGATTGAGTAAAGGTAATTAATAGAAACATGAAATAAAGTAGTCTTTTGTTTGTTGGTGGGTTGGTATGGGAAATAAAGATTTATTCCTTGGCCTCAGGGTAAGGAATTTTTACTGAACAGTGGAAATAAGAATAGAATTGAAGCCTAGGTTAGATCAAAGGTAGTTATGTAGATACGGAAAAGCACCTCCTATGGGTGAGAAAGCCACTGAACGATTTAGAGCAAAAAGGACATAATAGTTGTATTCTAAGTAGATTCTGATAGTATGGAAAAGAATGGAGTAATGGTACATGATTAGAAGCAGTGAGACTATGATGATGATGATGATGATAATTACAACATTAATCTTTGTAGTAAACATAGATTGTGGGCTTACTATGTGCCAGATATTGATCAAGCTGAAGTATAATTATGAACACGAGATTAACCTTTATTCAGTGTTTACGGTGACTCATGTACTGTGTTGAGTTTTATCTAGAATATTTCATGTACTTCTTAAAAAATTCTGTAAGGTGGATATCCTTCTCTCTTTCTCTCTCTTTTTTTTTTTTTTTTTTTGGTCTTTTTAGGGCTGCACCCCAGGCATATTGAGGTTCCTAGGCTAGGGGCAGAATCAGAGCTATAACTGCTGGCCAACACCATAGCCACAGCAATGCAGGATCCAAGCTATGTCTGCAACCTACATCACAGCTCAAAGCAATGCCAGATCCTTAACCCACTGAGCAAAGTCAAGGATCAAGCCTGTGTACTCATGAATTCTAGTTGGGTTTGTTACCGCTGAGCCACATGGGAACTCCAATCCCTCTCTTTTTTTAAGATAAAGAAATGGATTCTAAATGTCCTACCCAAGTCTAGAAAACAGCAGAACTGGGATTCTAACTAGATTGTTCTGCTTATGAGATGTATGAAGGTGTCATCAAAGGCAGTGGCAGTAAAAATTTAAAGGGGTTACAAACTATAAAAAGAGGAATTGAAAACCATACAACCTGATGGATAGTTGAAGAGGTTAAATGAGAGGAAGGAGTCATTAAGTAACTTAGAAGCTTCCCACTTTGGAGATCTGGTGAGCACCACCGCAAATCTTTGAAATGGAGAACGTGGGATTACAAGCAAGTTTCTGGCAGGTGATAACTGAGTCCAACATTAGCATCTTGACTTGATGTGGACACATCTGGTACATATCCAACATGCAGGAATGTCCAGCAGGCAGATTTAGAATTAAGCATCAGGGTTTAGATGAAGTTCTGAATGGTCTATATACTTTTAAAAGTCAAAAGCACATCAGAGTTCAAAGCCAGGACTGAGCAGCTGAGTGCTCACATGCTGGGGCTCATTTTAGGCCTGCAAAATTCACACATGGCATTAAAGTGGACCTTGATAGGCCCATGAGCACTGTGATGTTTATAAATTTCATTCTATGATTGCTAGTGAGACTAACTGAGGTCATAAAATCATCCGTGCTACTAAGTTATTCAGCTACCACCCTGTCCCATTCTCTCCTTTATCCTAGCCAGGCAAAAGGCTGACACTCAAGTACTTAGGGAGTATGCATTGTGGTTCATTTCGGTTCTCATGAGAACATGCCCCTCTGGGAAGTCAAAGGCATAGGCTGGGCTTCTGCAAGTGCAGCCTGGTAGAAGATGTGATGGTGACTGCGACAGTTTCCCTTTCATTTACATGGTTTGTTCAGGATAGGCCAGAAAACTAAGATGGAACAGAACAAAAACTTGGCTTTGAGACAAAAGTAGATATTAATCACCTTGCATCAGAAAGAGAGGAATTGTTTTGAAAAAAAAAGAAAAAGTGGAGAGCAAAGGTGAATATTTGTCTAAAAAGAGACTTCATGAAGAGATTACAGAACACAGATACTTCTGACAGTCACTTTTAAACTCTAATTATCCAATGTACTTAACATTTTTTACTTCAGGTCAAGGTTAAAACTGATCAACTCCAGATTACATTTTATTTCATTTTGGATAATTTGAGTCATACTACACAAAAATAAAATGCCATTTCATATCTTTTTTTCCTAAGATTATTTCTGTAGCCTATTTAATAATTATAATACCTGTCAAAATATACCTTGTTTCTGAGGGTAGCCTATTTAATCTCACAAAATACCATTGCCATTCTTTAGCTTCTTAAATAGGAACATTCCAGAGATATTCACTTTCTCAAGATGAAATCCAAACTACTTTCTGGTAATCAAAGTGTTCTACAATCTGTTACTGCTTCTATAGCCCTCTCTCTCTCTCTCTGACTGTCACTTAGCCAGTATTAACTTTGAGTCTTCCTCCCCAGTAGCCTGTAATTCTGCCCACTCCCCTTACAGTCTCCAGATAACAGTAGCCTAGTTCTGTCTACCTACTTTTGTCAACAATATTTGCCATTTTGAATGCCATCTTCCATCTTCCTTCCTCTGTGCCTCTCTGAAGTCAACTCTCTCAGGATCTAGGAGCTTTGGCCAAAGATCAGAAGTCTCTCCATGTGGCCAGGATCACCCTGCCCCAAACAGGTGATTGTATGACACAATTTTTCCATCTCACAGGAAGCAGAAGAAATAGTAGACTGAAAATACAATGTCTTAGGTTATTGGCATGAAATATGTGTCCCTTACAAATAGATGGGCTGAGTATGTGCACTGAGGTGGCCAAAAAACGACATCTGTAAATCCCCTTTTTAAAGCCTTTTTACTTAGGACTGACTTGTTTAATCCCTTTCTCTTTTTTCCTCTCAGTAGGTAGATAGGTAAGTACACATATAGATAAACAGGTAAGATAGATAGTCATGAATACATGAAAAAAACTTTTTCTCTTTTTATTCCTAGCAAGGCAAAAAAAGGAAGAAACAAAAAGTCAGAGTAGACATGGTTGGAAATCACCACAGTCCCACCGATTCTAATCCAGGGAAAGTCATAAAAGTTATCAATAGTTTCTCATCATCCTCTTGCTGAAGCCTAACATCTGCAGTCAGGAGCAACGGAGATGGAAGTTATTCCTGAAGGCTTAGTCTTATCTAGAGTTTTTCTTTTTTGTCTTTTTAGGGCCGCACCCGCGGCATATGGAGGTTCCCAGGCTAGGGGTCTAACAGGAGCTGTAGCCGCCGGCCTTCGCCACAGACACAGCAACGCGGGATCCGAGCTGCGTCTGCAACCTACACCACAGCTCACAGGAACGCCGGATCCTTAACCCACTGAACAAGGCCAGGGATCGAACCCACAACCTCATGGTTCCTAGACGGATTTGTTAACCACTGAGCCACGACAGGTACTCCATAATCTAGAGTTTTGCCACTAAAATTTGGTCTGTGGATCAACGTTATTGAAATTAACTGGGAGCTTGTTAGATATGCAGAATCTCAGTCTCCAGGCTCCACTACTGATTCAGAATCAGTATTTGAACAACATTCCCGGGTGATCTATAAGCACGCTGAAGTCTGAGAACACTGTTACTGCTCAAAACCAGAAGCCATCCACTATTTATAGCTGGCAAATGAATGTTTAACAGTATATCCCTATTCCTTACAGATAACAGAAACTAAATAGATCATATAAAATGGGATTTATTACCAGATATTAGGTAGTTTAAATGGATAGGCTGGAGAGGAAGATAGAATTCTAAGGACAACTTCAGCACTTGGAATCACATCACCATTTCTTTGATCCATATAGCTGCTTTGGTGGCTACAGGAAGCCACACTTTTGGCACAAACTTCCCTGTGAAATGGGTGCTTTCGCTTCTTCCTACTGACCTCGATTCAGAATCAAAGCCCAGCTCTAGCACAGTGCTAGAATCTAAATCATGTCCATAAACCTGGTTACAAGTGACTTTGGAAAGTGTGTCTTAGTTTTCTGCCTTTGTAGTACAAGAAAACCCCACAGAGCAGAGCTAGTCAAAATGTAGTCCATGGATAAGGGCAATTGACTGTTAGGAGGTTACAAAGAGCTCAGCTCAGCAATCAAAAGTACTGAGGCATTGTTATACAGCAAGCTGCAGTTTGCAATACCCAAGAACATCATCAGTGGTCATAACTGCATGAACAGGCTGTAGGTTAGGTTTGCTAATGATGAATTCCATGGTGGGAGGCCTATGATGTGAGCTACATGCTAGACAAACACAGTAGGACCATGTTATTGGATCAGTAATAAAACAAAAATGAAAACCAGCAACCAAAATCTGATCCCTCACTGAAGACAGCTTGCAAAACACCACTCTGTCACCAGAGTGGCCTGACTGAGGAGTCAGCCAATACATGGTACTCCCTCAAATCCAGCTCAATTCCTAGCTCCATCATGAGGCCTATGGACTACGATGAGCTCACGGGACTTTTTAGAAATATCAATCATTATGGCAATTAAAAACATCTGTAAATAAGACCTATAGCAATATATTGTTTTCAGTTACTGCGAAATTAGCCTACAATAAACACTTAAAATATTACTGAACTAAAGAACATGTTGTCTGTCTGTAAAGATACAAGTGAGTTCAATAACACTACTCAGGTTACAGAAGGATTTTCTACAAAAGGATATTACCTTAAATCTTTTCATAATGTTAACAAGCATCCCAAAGTTTTATAATATGAGCAAACACATTTTTGTATTCAGAACAGATGAAAAATATTCATTTTGCTGGTATAAAGCAAAATATTTGTAGGCTTGTTACTCTGTTAGGACAGTCTCATTTAATTTAACTACATAAATTTGTTCTAAGAATGAAAGTGATTGTCCTTATCCTGGCCACCAAATTATAAGGGTATGGAACTTAAACCACACACAAAGTATTACCGTAACTCATCGACTATTTGAGAAAAAAATGACATGCTTTTGGAGGCAGATGCATTTTTCACATAAATAAGACAGGTATCAGTGAAATTACAGTTACATCTATAGCCCCATTTCTTATGCTTACATAAAAACATATTTAATTTTTAAATGATATTCAGAGATTACTGTCAGAATATAATACTCAAACACAGATTTATCTTTCCTACTGACCTACTGTTTGCTTTTCCAAAGAAAAAATGAATAGACCAGGAAGACTGACCAGTTTTCTGAGTCCCAAGTGTGTAACAAGATAGAAACTGATGACCACTGTACTTATAGTCAAGAGACCCATGACATGCCTAAACTGCTATAATTGAGTTGCAGGACTCTGGTCAGGTGGCAATTCCCCAATGTTTTTTCCACATGATGAAATTAAATTTTTCTAAAAGACCTATAAAGTCCCTTTCTTCAATGAAATTGAATTCTTAAATCTTTATAACCTAACCGGTATAAATTCTTATTGGCCTGTGTTTTCAGACTGAATCTTAAAAAAAAAAATACTTTTCCCACCTTTAACGATGTTCAAACTGCATTCCTTTTTTAAACACAAACTTCTATTTCCTCTAATTTTGTACATATTTATCCATTTGAAAGAATAGTTGACACATCTTCCTAGCTGATTTCTTTCTCTAAGTGCACACTTTCCTTCACAGAATTCACCAAGTTAGAAGTAATAATTCTTATGGAAGCAAAAATGCATGCACAGTCAAATTACTTTCCTTCTAAAGGCAGAGGTCTTTCCCCTTGCTTTGATATTTGAAAATCTTTTGTTGAGCTACTGGGAACATTGCCAAATGGTGTCACCTGCCAGCTGGAGTGATCATATGCTTCCTATTAAAGCCGAGGGCCACGCCACTGGTCAGCAGCTGAATGTGAGGATATCAGCCCTGCACATATTTAGTAATGGGATAAACTGCTAGGGCAGTGAGGTCTGCCTGGAAGGGGTAGTACATCCATTTTCTATCTTTTCACCCAGTGAATGCTTGCGTGCAGCTGCTTCCTTATTACCCATGCTGTTCGAGGCAATGAACCATAGTGAAGATTCATGGCACGATCCCAAAGCTACCCCAAGTGAAAACTCCAGATAGCTTTATGAGACAGGGTGAGAACTACCTACCAGACTTCTGAAATGGCATTACGTGGCGTGATTGATTTGGGCAATTCTTTCCATTAAAGGGATTCTTCAGCAATAAGGAATTTTTGTCTGCTTTCACAACTCAAACTAAAGAGAGAGAGAGAGAGAAGGAAAACACAGCCACAGGGATAGTTTAGGTATTATTTTGAATTCTGCATCCAATTTTAAATGTGTGGGGCATAGAGAGGTGGGGGGTTGCAGCATCAGCAAGCAATTCTTGGATATCAGCTGGGTGTCTGAGAACTCACCTTAATTCTGATGTTTTCTACCCAGAGAGAGTATCATATTCCAAAGGCTAAGGGTTCAGTTCTACAAGGCTGTCCTCACCCTCCCCACTGTAGATGCCCTCACAAGTTCTGGTTGTTTCCTGTATTTCTGATTGACCGGCTATAACTATAGGTTCCCAAGACCCACTCCTTGGGTTTGATTAATTTGCTAGAGTGGCTCACAGCACTCAGAGTAAAAACATTTTACTTACCAGACTGACAGTTTATTATAAAAGGATATAACTCAGGAACAGCGAGAAAGAAGAGATGCGAGAGAAAGGTGTAGAGCTTTCATGTCCTCTCCGGTCATATTACTCTCTCTGCACCTGCACTTGTTCACCGACCTGGAAACACTCCAAACCCAGTCCTCTGGGTTTTTATGGAGGCGTGATTGCTTAAATCATTGGCCAGTGGAGACTGTTTAACCTCAAACCCCTCTCCTCTTCTATGAAATAGGGGGGTGGTAGGATTGAAAGTTCCAACCCTTTAATCACACGGTTAGCTCCATTGACAACTAGCCCCTATGCTTAGGTGCTTTCCAAAAGTCATCTACTAATATAACAAGACATCTTTATGACTCTCCACACTGAGGAAATTCCAAGGGTTTTGGGAGCTGTGAGCCAGAAACCATGGACAAATATTAAATACACATGAGAAATGTATTTTGGTCATACAAATGAGCAAATACATATTTTTCTTATAAATCACAATAACATTGTGTCAATTATTTAAAAGGAGAATTCCTAAGTATCAATTCAAACACTGATTAACTGTCATAACTTTTATGCCAAATGAAAGACAGAAGCAATTAGTATAATATATTCCAGCTAAGGAACTGAAAGACCTTAAAGGCAAGAAAACTTTGTGGCAGTGATATGATTGGAGATTCTTTTCTATGCAGACACTGGATTTCACTAACATTCGCCCGACCTGGCCAACTCCCCATTGCTTAGACAATCTGAAAGTCTCAGTGATTACTCTATTGAAATTAGTACAGAACCTAATTATAAAATGCAATTCACACTTCATAAAACTATAGGAAAAACAGTATCATTATTCTGAAACAATACAATTTTCCTGCTTTTGATCACTGTTTCTAGGACATGTCTCTGATTTTTTTTTCCTCTTTCCTCTGAACTTTCACTCCCTTAGATGAAAACCCGTAACTATGTTCAATTAAAAAACTATGGAGATATTTCCATTTACCTCAAATAAAATATTTCTCAAACCAAATTCAACATCTTTTCCTCAAACTGACTTGCTACATATCTTTCCCAAACCTGAGTCTTTACTGCCAACTCTATCTTATGCTAATTTGCAACCACCTATCACAGCTCCTTATACAGAACATCTTTTCAAATAATCTCTGATCTCCATTTCCACCCTTACAGTCCAAGTATTCTTTGCCCTTTGACAAGAGTAGGAGGATAAACTGCCATTTTTCTTGAATCCACCCCTGCAAACAATGTCCCATGCTGCTCTGTCAGAATGACCTGACAAATGTAAATTTACCCAATTTATCATCTACTCAAGAACCCACAGTGGATGGCTCAGAGTCCACTTGATCCAGATGGAATCCTTTGTCCTGACTTTGAAGGTTTTCACACAAACCCTATCATTTTCTCATGGATGTGGAAACACAGCACACTGACTGCATTCTTCCACTTCAGCACCTGGTTCTGTCTCATTTCCGCTGGCTGTCTTAATTTTCCAAAGACTCGTTCTAGCCCCTGACATTTTTCTTGAATATTGAATTTAACAGGGAGAAATTTAAAACATTAATTTAGATTAACAAATGAGAAACCCAGAATTGAGAACACTTACTTAAACAGTAATCCCTGTGATGAATGAAGGGGCGGGCCCCTAAGAACAGTGGATCATTGAGAGTTACAAAGAGGGTGAAGTGGTTCGGCTCCAGTAAAACTTAAATGGAGGCAGAAATTCTGCTTCACTCAGGAAAGGATTCCTAAATATTACTGATGCCCAACTCATGAAGAGCTGCCTAAAGGAGACCAGAGCTGGCAGAGCTGAAGCAGGCTCTCTGTGAACATCCATTGGCATAGTATAGCCTGAGGGAGGGAGGCTAACAGGACTTTAGTGAGAGGGACCCCTTGATTCTCATCCCTGTTAATGCAGAGAAGCTTATATGATCTGTTGGGTGTTTTTTTGTTTGTTTGTTTGTTTTAATGCCAAAGGCTAAAGTTTAGTTTTGTTTAATTAAATGCTCTGGTGCCCTTTATTTCCTTTTTAACAAGTGGCAGAAGAGAAGAGAACTGGCCTGGCGAGAATAAGATCTGCATTCTTGTCCTTTCTTTGTAACATGATCTTGAGCAAATTACTGATCCTGACTCTAAATTAGGGATGGAAGCATTTAGCTTTTCTATTTTATAATATAGTTGTGAGAATCATGTACATAACTGATACAAAAACTACTTGGATATGCTTAATTCCTACAAATGTTAGGTATGCAGATGATGGCAAAGATGAGATGAATAAACTTATGTATTTGAATTGAACTTTCAGTATTAATTTTCTTCTCTGGAAGTTACTTTAACTCATTTAATCTAAAACTGTTATCTCCTCTGACACAGAAAGAGATATTTGATTATTTACTGTCTCTTGCTCATCTACCATGTCTATAATGTCATCTATAGTGTGTGATGTGATACTGTTTTCTCCCATAGAAAATAAGAATTTTATTCATCTTTAAATATTGTAGCCTCTTATTTATTCATTAGTATATTTTGCCTCAATACTGGGCAAGAAATAGATAACATATACTCAATTTATAAAGTATATGATTATGACAACCAAACAGGAAAAAACCATTGCCAATGCAGCAGTTAAAAATAGCAAATAGTATTTTACATACAATAAACAGGAGAAAAGGCTTTAAACTGGAAGGTATAAAGACTTCCTGATAAATATTATTTTAAAATCTCCCACCCACTATTCAAAAAGTCTTTAACAAGTTCTTGAAATATGCAGTCTGTAAGATGAAGAACACAGTTCTTTCTACACTCAGAAAAATGGGAAAGCTAAATCTTTTAAAACAAGATAATTCGATTTGCCTTTCCAATAACATATTCTGCAACAGGCTCAGGGAAGAAACCAAGACATTCAGAAACAGGACTTCAAAATCAACATCTTTAGATAAATTGCAATAAACAGGAAAAATGAAAGGTCATTACAACTGTATGAGAATTCCTGCTGGAATATTTGTTCAACTTAATGGAAAAGTACTTATTATTGGCTATATTTTTTATCTCATCATTTTTCACTATATTCCAATATGTATCTTGTAATTTCAGAGTTATTTATTTAATGGTTGAAAGTTCTTTTGTTGAATTAGAGTGTTACATAAAAGAAGATGCTTAAGGGAGATTAATAAAAAGGACATGCTAGATTTTCTTTTTAAATACCTATTCGACATGTTCTAAGACATGGAGGTTTTCAAGTCATAAATGGAAGTCTGATCTGGACAGTAAGAGTCACTGATGCGAAAGAACCACATCTTTCAACTTGCCTTGTACATATTTGTCAAAACTATGAGAATCTGTATTTTCTCCAAAATCCAAAGTTTTTTTTCCAGTTAAAATACAATTTCTTTAATTTCAAGTCTATTTCAAGTGTTAGGGACGATCTAACTAAATCAACACTTAATAAACAATAAAAGAAAAGAATCCAATTTCTTTTTAGAGAATGAAGACAATGCACTAAATATATGGAGACGGCATTTTAAAACATATAGATTTTAATTCTGGGAGGAAGGACTGATGACTATATGTTATTTTATCATACTACATATTCTATGATAACTGATTAGCATGGCTATTCTTCAGAATATATTAATTCTAATATTAATAGATAACTGTATACTCAGGCAGGATACCTCTTATATGGGTTGTGAAAATAATTACTGTACATTAAATGTTTACAAAACAATAAATGTTAATGAATTTCATTAATATTAATAACCGTATAATTGATTTAATGGTTTTCTAGGCATTAAAATTCATTATTTGTTCAGAAAAGCTACTATGCAGACTGCATTTTTAATCAAATGTAATAAATTGATAGATTTTATAATATTATAATATTACTTAATTGGTTTTAAACTTCATGAATCAAAGCAATATATAAAAATATAGGAGGGTATTGAAGTGGTAGATTAATCCAGGGTGCACTGTTTTGATTGGTCATAAGTATCATTAAAACATCATAAAGTATTTTTTTTTTACCTTGAGAGGAACCTAAGACATTACTGCCAACTAACTCTTCAATTTTACGGGTAAGGTAACTGCAACCCAAAAATGGTAAACCATTTTTCAAACACATACAATAGCTAACATTGGCTCTCTAGCTTGTTAAGTGCTGCCACCTTAGAACCTACTGAGAAGCCTGAGTCCTTCATGACAGCACCTCAGCCACAAGCCCTGGTATCATGAACTGCCTCAGAGGGAGGCACCAGATTCTTGCTGCTGGGGTTCCATGCCACCTCCAGAGGGCTCTACTCAGCTGCACCCAAGACAATCCCATACTGTTCTCCATCACTACAGCATGGTCTTCACGGAGTGTGTAGGAAGGAGTTTTTGCCATCAGCTCTCTGAGAGTATAGGGTCTTCCCTGTGGGCCTCCCAGTGCACAGCAGTTCTCTTGGATCCACCACATCAAAGTCATCCATCACCCCAAACTAACTAGAATCCCAAACCCCATGGAATGGAGAAGTCCTGAGGAAAGGCCCCTTATTGGGTATGAGGTGAAAAAAGCAGCAGTTCTTTTCCAAGAATTCACCTGACAAATCCTTCTTGCTTAGTACTTTTACTCCATTTTATATTCTTGAAGTGCATATGAGGATCAATATCTGTCAAACACATATCCAGATATTTACTTCTGAATCACATATATTTCCTAGAGTTATAAAAATAAATATCAGCAAATATATATTCACACATACTTAAATGCACTTGGAAAAGTATCAGTGGTGACTTCACTGCGTCTTACATTTTAACAGGACATTTTGACAGCACTCCAAGATCACCAGTTTCAAGATGGAAATCCTAAATTAGAGTCTGATCGACAGAGTATGAGTCCCATTTTATCTATCTGAAATTTTCTACACAATTTTTAAAACCAGAAGAGAGATAAGTGGTTAGCTCTTTGTTGTCTTACTTTTTATTTCTTTGATTATTAGTGAGGATGAACATCTTTGTATAAACCAATTGGTCTTTTGTATCTCCTCTTTGCTTTCCCAAGAACAGTACATTTTCAGTATCTTACCTTAGGGCTGTGCCCACTCTCTGTGCCATAATTCAGTCTGCAGGGATTTTATTCATACCATCATCCCACAGGACATTCATACAGATGACAGTATGCCAATAAAATCTTACCATCAGAAAGTAGCAAGAACCCCCGAGTTTCAAAGGGAACCTTCCTACACTGCCGGTGGGAATATAAACTGGTACAACCATTATGGAAAGCAGTATGATGGTTCCTCAGAAAACTAAATATAGAACTATCATATCATCCAAGAATCCCACTCCTGGGATATATTTGGCCAAAACATTTGTTCGAAAAGATACATGCACCTCTGTGTTCATTGCAGCATTATTCACAATAGCCAAGACATGGAAAAAACCTAAATGTCCATCAACAGATGAATGGATTAAGAAGATGTGGTACATATTACAATAAAATACTAATCAGCTGTAAAAAGAAGAAATTAATGCCATTTGCAGCAAGATGGGTAGAACTAGAGATTCTCATACTAAGTGAACTAAGTCAGAAAGACAAATGCCATGTGATATCACTTCTATGTGGCATCTAAAATACAGCACAGATGAACCTATCTACAGAACAGAAACAGATTCAAAGACATGGAGAACAGACTTGTGATTGCCAAGGCGGGGGGGGGGGGAGGAGTGTGATGGACTAGAAGTTTGGGGTTAGTAAATGCAAACTATAACATTTAGAATGGCTAAGCAATGAGGTCCTGATGTATAGCAGAGGGAACTATATCCAATCACTTGTTACAGAACATGACAGAAAATAATATGAGAAAAATAATTTTATATATATATACATATATATATACACATATATATGTATATATACACACACACACACACATATATATATATACTGGGTCACTTTGTTGTACAGCAGAAATTGACAGAACTTTATAAATCAGCTATTAAAAAAAAGAACCCTGAGTCTCTGGTAAAATACTCAAGTGTTAAAAGTGGGAAAGAGATGTGATAAAAATTCAAGGGATTCCCACCAAAGTGAGGTTTCTCCATGTCTAACAATTTTAGGCACATGACATGCAGAGTGAAAGGCAAACCTTTGGATTATAGAGGAAACATTCACAACATTTAGCTCTTTTGATCTGACCCATTTATTTAAAGTTAACCTCCAGCCTTGAGTGAGGCCCTGAGCAAAGCAAGCAAGCAAAGCCCTTCTAGCTCATTCAGGCTTCTGCACTAGCTGCTTTGAATCTGACTGCTATGGCTGAGTAGAACCAACAGTCACGGAATAATCATAAAAGAGGATCTCAGAGTTTTATGCAAAGTCAGGCTCTCTCTTTATATTTGAACCCCATCCCTGACGATGTCAATCAGCTTCTTTCTTCAGTCACTTCAGTGCTGGTTCATGAAAGAGGTGGACAGGCTGGCAGGGAAGGTTTTTGCACGAGCTCAAAACAGGCGCTTCCCTTCACTAAAGCTAACTAATACTATCATTCTGAATATCTCTCCTGCCAGCAGCAGTGGACAAACCTGAACCCTGGTACAGCATCACACTCTGTGAGAACAATTCTGTGACTCAGTGTAGACTGAGCCTCTGACCTTGGAAGAAGGGTGCGGCTTGATTTCAGAGGAAGAGACAATTCTTTGGGCTATAAATCTGCCTTCCTCATTCACCATGCTTCTGCTGACTTCTCCCTCTAGACATTTATTCAAAGCCTTACTCAATCACTGCTTCCTACTGCTTCTGAACAGTGAACTTCCTTCAGAGCAAATGAATGAAGGCAATGAAATGAGCATAATGGAATCCACTGGTCTTAACATGTACCCCCACCATCTAGAAGTAACTGGCCTTATGGTGAATAGATGTTTCAGTTAAGATGCCACCTGAGAAATAGTTGGTGAAGTTGGGATCTTTTACCCGAACCAGCAGCAAATATACAGTGCTATTTTTCCAGAGCCTCTCTCTATATAATAATACATATATATGTGTATAATTATATAAAAACATATAATTATATTTATATATGTATTAATTATATATAATATATATATATATTTCTGGGAACCCAAAGGGTAGAATACGGAGGTACATCTAATGACTCGAAAAAATTTTGGTTTGCACAATTTTGAACATCCTGCTGTAGAGGTTTTATCTTTCAATTGATGAACACTTCCGCTAGGAGACTGTGTCTAACAATTTGGGAGGTGATGGAAAAAGTGGGCTGTTTTTGCTTCTTTGGGTCATTAAATCATTTAGCAAAAAAAGAGTGGTTACTTGGTTGTGGTGACTGGTTCTGTCATCATCACAGGCAAATGGAGGTACCGCTTCAGAAGGGAGGTACCTACTGGTACTGCCATGTGTAGTGTTATAAAGGCAGATCGATGAATCTCAAACCTATACAGTATTTAAGTTTTGGGTCATTCTGTTAGATAAAGGATCCTGAACAGCTCAACTCTAGCAGAAGGTCAAAGAAAAACTGAACACACACCGAAAAATTTAAGTTATCGATCACAGCTTTGGTCTTGTAACAATTACAGAAACCAGGACTGTGCTAACTTTTCTTTCCTGTTCTATTAGGTATACATGCATTCATTTATATTAATCATATTCATTTTTTTCTATTATTCTTTCTATTTTATATAGAGCATGCTAGTGGTAGATATCATAATATATATTTATCTAAATTTTTGGACTGTAGCTGATTTAGAGAAATAAGTATCACCAAGGGATGGAATTTAGTGACTAATTACAATTTGGAGAGAAGGGAAACATATTTTCCTTTGTAAAAAGCTAGTTCAATTTTAATAGCATGCTGTTGTTACTACTGATATTTGAAATAGTAGAATGGACTCAAAGTACTATAAATATTAAGCATCCAAAAAAAGGGGGTGACTGTCCTGGGCAGACTATCAGAGACTATCTTACTTCATTCTACTCCAATCTCTTGGAGCATGTTTTCCTGTACATTAGAGACTGGGAAGATGAACCCCAAATCTCTGGTTTCCTTGAAGATGAGGTTACATATGTGGCCTAGATTTCATACATGCAACTGTATGCAACCTGAAAAGGATAAAGCACAACTGCAGGCAAATTAAGGAACGTGATCATCCTGAGAGGAAGGTAAGTAGCCACAAAAATGTCTGGTTATTCTTCACCAGCTAGTGTGCATCTTCTGGCTTTAGGGATGCTGACTTGGGGGTCATGAGTAAGATACAGGAGCACTGCTGACACCACCCCTCTACCTCCTCGCCCTGCGGTGGGACTGGGTAATTATCCCAATTGTGCTGCTCCTGGCTATGTGGTGTCAAAGTTTGTTTCCTTGGCTCTCCCTGGAATTCTGCACGTGTTCTATGGCGAATAATAAGCCCCTTTCAGCTTTTAAACTAGCTGTTATGGAGTCTCTTATTTGCAGATAAGACAACTGACCAGTATACTAGTTTTCAAGTAAATTCACTTAAGTCTGTAATTACTGTTTTGGCCAAATACCAAATTATATATTTTCATTTATCATGTTCTCATTTTCTGTTATTTAGAAGTAGCTTTCAGTTTTTTAGCTTCATCCCCTCTTTAGCAGGAGAGTATGTATTTTTCTTTTGGCTATATTTCAGTTGCCAGTTTCTAATTGCACTGTGCAATTATAATAAATGTATTCTATCTGAAATAAGAAGAACAACATTGAGTTAATCCAGATTTGTCTGGTCTCACACAGTGTATTTTATCTACCACATTATATAATTTTGACCTTTCTGATTTCCTCCATTATTTTAATTACCTTAATGGAGGAAATCATCCACAAATTAGATAATATTTATTTGTTTTCTTCTATTTTCTCCATTATTCAGCATTTAAAAATATCTTACTAGTCTTCATGTTGTTGTATTGTGCGCAATAATTTTTTTTTAGGTCATGCCCACAGCATGCATAAGTTCCCAGGCCTGGGATGGAACCTGTACCATAGCAGTGCCAACACTGGATCCTTAATGGACAGGCCACTGGGGAATCTCCTAAATTTATTTTTAAAAATGATTTTCTGTTACACAATTCTTGTACATTACAAATGTCACAGTACTACTTATTGAATAAATTTCCCTTACTCCACTTACTTGTAATATTTTGTTATATATAAAAATTATGTTTAGATAAAACCTTTTTTTCAGATTATATTCCATTATAGGCTATTAAAAGCTAGTGAATATAATTCCCTGTGCTATACAGAAAATCTAGATAAAAACTTTTAATCCCTCACTTTTTATATGTATCTCTATACCAGTGTAGGCACATTTTCAACATCAATACTAAGCACAGTAACTTTTGACTTATTTGTTACTCCTTCCTTCATGAAGTTGTCTCTGCTTTTAAGAGGAAAATGAACAAAACACCTCTGAAATGAGTTCAGAGTAGAGTTCTGATTTCATCTCTCTCTTCCCACTAAGTTGGACACATAAAATTTATAATTTTATAAATTTTAATATGTCAAGAGGACACATGTGAAACACCAGAAACAGACTGAGACAGGTGTCCTGACAATTTTGATCCAAGGCTATCTAGAGAGGTAGAAATACATTTTCTTGTGGGTATTGCTTTATCTCATCCAAGAGTGATATAAAATTTAAGATGTAAAACCAAAGTCAAAATTCATTCTTTTCCCAATTTCTCTTACACATTACAAGGAACTCAGAAAATGTGTTTCCCATCAGCAGTGATTAAATTGCTTGCTTTTTTCTCGTTCACTTAAATACCAGGAAGTGGCTCACTGTTTTTTTTTTTTTTTAATTCAATGAATAGTATCTTTCTTTATAGTTATACAACCATCATCACAAGTGGCTCACTGTTAAATTCTTTCAATCCCTTCTTCTTGGTTCCCCATGCTCTCTCATCCTCACGCGGGCCATCCCCTCCTGAACTCTCCCCAAAGTCTTGTTTCACCGTCATCCATAGTGCCCTGAAAAGTCTGGTTCTCCTGTTGCTCTAATTGCTTTACTCAAGAGACTACACCATTTTCTTCTAAGAGAAAATAGCCAAAGGGAAAAATACTAAAGAGTAAGTCAAGCAGAAGTTTGGGAATTCTCATAGACTAATTTTTATTCTCTGACACCATCATTCATTTAAATGATTTTATTTGTAAAAGGTAGTTAACATCTTATTCTTTAAGGAGAGTCAGGAAAAAATTGCTAAATAAGTAACATAAGCAATATTTTTTAGAATCTGACGGTGACGGTATATTAATGCTTCACTAAATAATTGCAAGCAACTCAAGCAGATATATCCAAGCTAGATATTCTATGAACCCAAGATCTCCTCAAGCCAAAAGAAACTCTCTATCTGGTCTGCAGTACTTTAACTCCTCTTGAACTGCTTTATCAACTATTAGATAAACTTGTGCTCCAAAATTCACCAGCTCACAGATGATACAGACACCCACGCACTTTAAATAAGAAGCATGTTTCATTTTTTTCTATTAACTGACCAGGTATATTAGTCTAATTTCTGTTTCAAATTGCTATAGCTAGTCTAAATGTGATCTTAAAACCTCTACAATATCTTCCTTCCTCTCCCTTTTCGTTAATTGCATTTATATATGCATATATCATTCATTCGTTCATTCATTTTGCTTTATTATTGTAACCCTTCCCCTCACCAAATCATTACTGCAAGTAGACAGATTATAACTATATTATATAAATGCTAATGGAGACCTAAAATAAATTTCTAATACTTTTATGGTTGAAAAATGACACTAATAGATACTACTATTCATACTATTTAGCATTCTATTTATCACATTATCAACAATTGCCAATTCCTTTGTTGTTATACTAAATTAGATGTTAGATGTTGCTATCTGGTCTAATTAAGAAGTGACTTAGGATAAAGGTAAATTAACCACAATGTTTTGTTTCAATACATAACTACTCTTCTTTAAGTAACAGGCTATTTAAAATCTAGAGTTAATTGAAAACTGCCATTATCAAGAGTCTCTATTCAATTAGTCATCAGAAAGGTAGAACGTATATTACTGTATTTGAAAATCGTAGGTCTCACTGCCAGCTCCAAACTCCAGTGGGAATTAATGGAACATGAACTCTAGCTAGAAACACTATGAACTTCCTTAGACAGGATTCAATTTGCATAGACTCTGTAACTCAGTCAATGCAAAATGCCTCTCATCTCTAATTATTTTTTGATATATTAATTTCAATCTACAGCACAGAATAAATTTGAGGTTTCCTATGTACAGAACTTTGGATAATAAAAGAGAATTCAAACACTATATTTCTAATTAATGCCTTGATTTTGATCACATACCTTCTTCTCTGGTACTAATCATTAAACATAATTATGTTGGGTGGTTGCGGCAAGATGACAGAGGATTAAGAGGTAGTGCTCACCCTCTCCCACAAACACATCAAAAAAACACATCTAAATGTAAAACAACTTGCCCAAAACATCAACTGAATGCTGGCAGAAGAACTTAAACCTCCAAAAAAGGCAAGAAACTCGATATAACTGGGTAGAACAACGCACACAAAAAAAAAAGAGAGAGAGAGAGAGAGAAAAGGAATCAGGATGGCACCAGCACTCCATGGAGGGAGCTGTGAAGGAGAAAAGGAACCCACACCCTGTGAAGTCACCGCCTGAAAGATCAGCCGAGCTGGAGGGACCTCAAAGCCCAAGAAAAGTGCAGCAGCTGGAATGAGAATGGCGAAGCGGAGTGAGAGCCTCACAGATCATCTGAACAACAGCACAGACACCACCGCCTGAGACGCTGGGGCTTGGAGCTGAGACTTAGGCTCTGGAGGTCAGTCCCTGGGAAAGGGCTGGGGTTGGCGGTGTGGAGACAGTCTGGGGGCTAGGGAGCAGTGCACCACAGGTGGGGGAGTGATACTCTACGGGCTGGGGAGTGGAACGCCAGGACAGAGGGAACCTGGGAGAAGGTCTGGACCCACAGGAGAGGCAAGGCTCCAATGTTGGGGAGGAGCAGAGGAGGAGGGATTGAATGCCATAGGAAGCACCTTGAACCAGTGCAGAGGGAGAGGTGAATCAAAGGCAAACCTCCAGCAGCCAGAGGGGAGCTTGCATGTGGCAGTATGACTCAAATGCAAACTGCGGTAGCCGGGGCCACTTGCTAGACCACTGTTGCCCTGGCATCTTCTGGACACATCCGGCCCAGGCCGCATGACCAGAAGCCCCTTGCTAGCCTGCTGTGGATCAGGCATCTCTGAGCACAACTCACCCACGATGGGAAGCAGCTTGCTAGACCGTGGTGGACCAGGCTTCCTGGGGCACAGACTGCCCACAACATGGAGGCCGCTTCCTTGTCCGCAGTGGTCCCGCATCTCTGGTGCAACCACCCATAAGACTTTTGCTCCTATACCAGAGATTGGGCACTTCTTGTGCAGGCTACCGGTGGTCAGGTACCTCTAGCATGGGCTAAGGGCATCAGGGGGCTAAGTGTGACATGGGGCCTACCAAGCACCAGACACTGTTGCTATCACTCCCCTGGGAACACACCCGCCCTGCAGCTTCCACTGCCAAACCTTCAGGGCAGCAACCAGACACTTGTTGCCTGTCCCCTCCCAAGTCCATACAACTAGGTACAGCTGGTACACAACTCCTTTGTGGTCTAAGTGGGACAGGGTGCTTCCTGGTGGCCTGCAGGGGGCAGGAGCAAACCACCACAGTTATCCCTGACTCCAGAGGAGGATGTTGCCCACTGACACAGGGGACACCTGAACAAAAATCACTTGCAGGCCCAACCACCTCAGAGGGCACCATAGAGAAGGACATTATGACAGAATACCACCTGCTGTTGCTCTCACTCCCCCAGGAGCACACCCTCCACTGCCAAACATTCTGAGCAATGCCGAGACACTTGTCCCTTCCCAGGAACCTGTAACTAAGCACCTTGTGCAGCACATCCTATAGGGTCGAAGCAGGACGAGGTACTTCCTGCATGATCTACAGGAGGCAGAGGGAAACCACAACAGTTATCTCTGGCTCCAGAGATGGGAATGACACATTACCACTACGGGTCCATTAATAGGCACCACTTGCAGCCCCAGTCACCTCAAGGGCACTACAGAGGAAGGCACTGGGACTGAACACCACTTGTGGGTGCTCTTGCACTCTTGGGAACACACCAACCCCGCTGCATCCACTGCTAAGTGCTCTGGGCAATACCCATATGCCTTATCTCTATCACTTCCCAGGACCCTGAAACTAGGAACAACCTGTACAGCACCTCCTATGTGGGCTAAGTGAGATGGGTTGCTTCATGCGTGGGCTACAGATGGAGGGTGCAAACACCACAATTATCACTGGATCTAGAGACCGTCATGGCCCACGACCACTAGGAGTCCTTGAACAGGTACCACCTGTGGTTCCAAACAACTCAGAGGAAGGCACTGCAATTGAACATTAGCCGTTGTGGCTCTCACTCCCATGGAAACTCACACACACTGCTGCTGCTACTGCCAATTGCTCTGAACACCTGGTAGATCTGCCTAGAGCTCATTACCACTTCCCAGGGCCCTACAACTAGGAGTAGCCAGTGCCACCTTCCTGCAGGTCCTTGCTGCTGTTGAGAGCCTAGAGACCAGGCAACAACTGCTGCTCCTACCAATTGCTTCCTTCTCTCTGAAAACACACGGAGCACCAGGGAGAAAACAGGCTGCTCACACCAAAGAAAAGACACCAAATATTCAAACTCCCACACCAAAAATAAATAGTAACCCCACCAAAAAAATACGAAGGGGTGCTGTTGCCTAGAAGTAGCCTTACAAGACCACAGTGTGGTTTCCCCAAACTCTCAGAAAAAGAAAACCATAAGCAAGATGAGGAAGCCCAGAAATGACTCCCAGTTAAAGGAACAGGAGAAGTCATCTAAAGCAAGTCAACAATGAAACAGACCTCTGCAGTCTGACAGAAATGGAGTTCAGAAGGGAGGTAGCGAAAATACTTGAGGAATTAAGGCTGAATATCCAGGAATTAAGAGAAGACACAAACAGCAATGCAGATTCCCTTAGAAAGGAACTAGAAAATATAAGAATCCAAGAAAAGCTAGAAAACTCATTTTCAGAGATGCAAACTGAGCTAAAGGCAATAAAGAGCAGACTGAATAATGCAGAGGAATGAATTAGTGATGTGGAAGATAGGATAATGGAAATCACCCCATCAGGACGCAGACAGAAAACCACATGAAAAAACATGAAAGCAATATAAGAGATCTATGGGATATATAAAATAGCCTAATCTATGCATAATGGGAATTCCAGAAGGAGAAGAAAAAGAAAAGGGGATTGAAAACATATTTGAAGAAATTATGTCTGAAAACTTTCTCAATCTAAAGGAATCTGACATCAAGATACAGGAAGCACAGAGGGCCCCAAACAAGTTGAACCCAAACAGATCCACACCAAGGCATACTGTATTAAAAATGGCAAGAATTAAAGATAAAGAGAGGATCCTAAAGGCAGCAAGAGAAAACCAAAGTGTTAATTATAAGGGATACCCCCATGAGGATATCAGCTGATTTCTCTACAGAAACACTACAGGCTAGAAGGGAGTGGCAAGATATATTTAAAGTGCTCAAAGGAAAAAATTTGCAACCCAGAATACTCTACCCAGCAAGAATATAATTTAAAATAGAAGGGGAAATAAAGAATTTCTCCAACAAACAAAAGCTAAAAGAGTACAGCAATACTAAACCCTTTTAAAAGAAATACTGAAAGGGTTCCTATAAAAATAAAAGTAAAAAGAAAGAAATAGAATGGAGGAAACCACGAATGAAAAGCAATCATTCAAATAAGGCAGCATAGAGATCTAAACATGAAGATGCTAAAAAAAAAAAAAAAAGAAAACAAAATCATGCATTATGGGGAGGGAAAATAAAATACAGACTCTTTTTTTTTAACTTAAAAAAATTTTTAATGATGCCTTTGAGCCTATATGGCTATCAGGCTACAGCAAGCATATATAAGAAGGTAACATACTTAAAAAACAGGCCAACCACAAATGAAAATGGAACATCACATCCACAAACACTGAAAAGAAAAGCACGCAAGCATAAAATAAATGGAAACTATCCAAACAAAAAAAGAGAAGAAGAAAAGAGAAACATAGAATCAACTGGAAAACAAGGTCTAAAATGGCAATAAATACAAATCTATCAATAATCAAATCACCTTAAATGTCAATGGACCGAATGCTCCAATCAAAAGACACACAGTGGCAGACTGGATAAAAAAGCAAAAACCTGCAATCTGCTGCTTACAAGAGACTCACCTTAGGGCAAAGAACACAGACAGATTGAAGGTGAGGGGATGGGAAAAGATATTTCATGCCAAAGGACAAGAAAGGAAAGCAGGAGTGGCAATACTCATATCAGACAAAATAGACTTTAAGATGAAGACCATAAAGAAAGACAAAGAAGGACACTATTTAATGGTTAAAGGATCCATTCAAGAAAAGGATATTACAATTGTCAATATATATGCCCCTAATATAGGAGCACCCAAGTACCTAAAACAAGTACTATCAGACATAAAAGGAGAAATAGATAGGAATACAAGAATAGTAGTAGATTTTAACACTCCACTCACATCAATGGATGGATCCTCTAGGCAGAAAATCAGTAAGACAACAGAGATTCTAAGTGATACAATAGAGAAGTTAGATCTAATTGACATTTTTAGGACATTACATCCCAAAAAATCAGAAAATATACATTCTTCTCAAGTGCACATGGAACATTCTCAAGGACAGATCACATACTGGGGCAGAAAGCTAACCTCAACAAATTTAAGAGTATAGAATTTACTTCAAGTATCTTCTCTGACCACAAAGGCATGAAACTAGAAATCACCATAGGAAAGGAAATGAGAAAAAACACACTACATGGAGACTAAACAACATGCTACTAAAAAACGATGAGGAAATCAAGAAGGAAATTAAAAAATACCTTGAGACAAATGAGAATGAAGACACAACCACTCCAAATCTATGGGATGCTGCAAAAGCAGTGCTCAGAGGCAAATTCATAGCAATACAGGCCTTCCTCAAAAAAGAAGAAAAATCTCAAATTGACAACTTAACCCACCACCTAAATGAATTAGAAAAAGAACAACAACAAAAAAAAAAACCCTAAAGTCAGCAGAAGGAAAGAAATCATAAAGATCAGAGAGAAAATCAATAAAATAGAGATTCAAAAAATAATAGAAAAAAATCAATAAAACCAAGAGCTGGTTCTTTGAAACAGTAAACAAAATTGACAAACCTTGGCTAGACTCACCAAGAAGAGGAGAGAAAAAACCCAAATAAACAAAATAAGAAAGAAAAAGGAGAAGTCACAACGAATATTAGAGAAATACAAAAAATATGAAGAAGTACTATGAACAATTGTACACCAACAAATTTGACAATTTAGAAGAAATGGACAATTTTTTAGAGACTTACACCTTGCCAAAACTGAATCAAGAAGCAATAGATCAACTGAACAGACTGATCACTAGAAATGAAATTGAGTATGTCATCAAAACATTCCCTACAAATAAAAGTCCAGGACCAGATGGCTTCTCAGGTGAATTCTACCAAACATACAAAGAAGGACTCATACATATCCTCCTTAAGCTTTTCCAAACAGTTGAAGAAGAAGGAACACTCCCAAAGACATTCTATGATGCCACCATCACCTTAATTCCAAAACCAGACAAAGATAAAATGAAAAAAGAAAACTATAGGCTAATATTTTTGATGAATATAGATGCAAAAATTCTCAACAAAATTTTAGCCAACCGAATCCAACAACATATCAAAAAGATCATACACCATGACCAGGTGGGATTCATCCCAAGTGCACAAGGATGGTTCAGCGTATGCAAATCAGTCATTGTCATATACCACATTAACAAAAGAAAAGTCAAAAATGACGTGATCATCTCAATAGATGCAGAAAAGCATCGGACAAAGTCCAATATCCATTCATGATCAAAACTCTTACCAAAGTGGGGATACAGGGAACATTCCTTAACATAATAAAAGCCATTTATGACAAACCCACAGCAAATATAATACTCAATGGAGAAAAGCTGAAAGCCTTCCCACTAAAATCTGGACCAAGACAAGGATGTCCACTCTCACCACTGTTATTCAACATAGTATTGGAAGTCCTAGCTACAGCAATCAGACAAACAAAGGAAATAAAAGACATCCAAATAGGAAGAGAAGAGGTAAAACTGTCACTGTATGCAGATGACATGATACTATATATAGAAGACCCCAAGGACTAAACCCCAAAATTACTTGAATCAAACAAGATACAAAAAAATGGAAGGATATTCCATGCTCATGGGCCAGAAAAATTAGTATTTTAAAAATGGCCATACTACCCAAAGCAATCTACAAATTCAATGCAATCCCTATAAAATTACCCATGATATTCTTCACAGAACTAGAACAAGCAAGCCAAAAATTTATATGGAACCACGAACGACCCAGAATCACCAAAGCAATCCTGAGGAACAAAAACCAAGCAGGAGGCATAACTCTTCTAGACTTCAGGAAATATTACAGGGTCACAGTTATCAAGACGGTGTGGTACTGGTACCAAAATAGACATACATATCAACAGAAGAGAATAGAGAACCCAGAAACAAACCCAGACACCTAAGGTTAATTAATGTTTGACAAAGGAGGCAAGAACATAAAATGGGAAAAAGACAGTCTTTTCAGTAAGTATTGCTGGGAAAGCTGGACAGCTGCATGCAAATCAATGAAACTAGAACACACTCTCACACCATGCACAAAAATAAACTCTAAATGGCTTAAAGACTTAAATATAAGAGAAGAAACCATTAAACTCCTAAAAGAAAACATTGGCAAAACATTCTCTGACATCAGCCTTACAAACGTCTTCTCAGGTCAGTCTCCAAAAGCAACAGAAATAAAAGCAAAGATAAACCAATGGAACCTGATCAAGCTGACAAGCTTTTGCACAGCAAAGGAAACCAAAAAGTAAATTAAAAGACAATTTACAGAATGGGAGAAAACAGTGTCAAATGACGCAACTGACAAGGGCTTAATCTCTAAAATATACAAACAACTTATACAACTCAACAGGAAAAAAGCCAACAACCCCATTGAAAAATGGGCAAAGGACCTGAACAGACATTTCTCCAAAGAAGATATACAGATGGCCAACAAGCACATGAAAAAATGTCCAGCATCACTGATAATTAGAGAAATGCAAATCAAAACTACCAGGAGATATCACCTCACACCAGTCAGAATGGCCATCATTAATAAGTCCACGAACAACAAATGCTGGAGGGGGTGTGGAGAAAAGAGAACTCTCCTGCACTGTTGGTGGGAATGTAAGCTGGTACAACCACTATGGAAAACAGTGTGGAGGTTTTAACTATACATAGAACTACCCTATGACCCAGCAATCCCACTCTTGGGCGTATACCCGGACAATACTTTCCTTGAAAATGACACTTGCACACGCATGTTCATTGCAGCACTATTTACAATAGCCAAGGCATGGAAACAACCCAAATGTCCATCGACAGATGATTGGATTAGAAAGATGGGGTATATATACACGATGGAATACTATTCAGCCATAAAAAAGAATAAAATAATGCCATTTGCAGCAACATGGATGGAATTAGAGACCATCATACTACATGAAGTAAGTCAGAAGGAGAAAGACAAATAACGTATTATATCACTTATATCTGGAATCTAAAATACTACACAAATGAACCTTTCTACAGAAAAGAAAAATCACGGACTTGGAGAACAGACTTGTGGTTGCCAAGAGGGTGGGGGAGGGAGTGGGATGGTATGGGAGTCTGGGGTTAACAGTTGTAGACTATTGACTTTGGGATAGAAAAGCAAGGAGAGCCTGCTGTACAGTACTGGGAACTATGTCTAATCACTTGTGAAGAATCTATATATTTATGTGTAACCAGGTCACCATGCTATCTTCCATCATGTTCTAACCCAAAAGATTGGACATAGTTTCCTGTGCTGTACACTAGGACCTCATTCCTTATCAACTCTAAATGTAATAGCTGGCATCTACCAACCCCAAAATCCCTGTCCATCCCACTCCGTCCCCTTTCCCCCCTGGTAACAAGTCTGCTCTCTATGTTCATGATATGTTTCTGTTCTGTAGATAGGTTCATTTGTACCATAATTCAGATTCCACATATAAGTAATATCACATGGTATTATTTATCTCTTTCTGACTTATTGCACTTAGTATGAGACTCTCTAGTTACATCTGTGGTGCTGCAAATGGCCCAATGTAATTTTGTAATATTGACGACTGCAACAAATGCTCATAAGTGATTCAGCTATGATTTTGGCCACCATATTGTTGTTATTCATTACTGGTACCAACAACTATGTTTCAAAGATTAATTTTGAGATGATTTATGTGTTTTACTTGAACTTTTAAATTAAAGTAGTTATATGAGTAAAGAACTTTTTTTTTTTTTTCCATCTTTGTACTTTCAGGGTCAAGGGGATATGGAGAAAAGTACAAAGGAATATGAGTATCAAGTGATCCCAATATGTGCATCAGTTTAAATATTTATGATTTTCTGATTGTATAATTAATATTCAACTCTGCTGTCTTTTCAGAATAATGGGGCAATTTTATATAACTATTCTCTTTGTGCTGATCTCATATAATTTCCACCTTTGCATAAGTGAAAACTGCTTACCCAACACATCTCTATCAGGCACTACTCGCTACTACTACCTAAAGCGAGGCGCTAGTCGTGTACAACACTTTCTCAACATCCAGTTCATTTCTCTCTCAGATTCAGAGAGTAAGTTAGTAACAGCAAACCATGGGGTTGACGAACATCTGATCAGTTATGCGATGATTCTCTCGGTAAGAATTGGTTATCTAAGTAACAGTTCTACTTGTACTTCACACCTTTCTTCTTCTACACATACCTTAAAGTTTGAATTCCAATAAATGCTCAATATCTGAAGTATGTTGCACTACTAGTAACTTTTTAGCATTTTTTAGAAGTTGAAAATATTTTTTATCCATCTTGCTTTTTAAAACACTTCTGGGAATTCCCAGTGTGGCACAACAGTATCAGACATGTCTTGGGAGTGCTGGGACAGGATCCAGGTTTGATCCCTGGCCCGGCACAGTGGGTTAAGGATCCAGCATTGGTGCAGGTATGGATTAGGTCCCACCTGTGGCTTGGATCTGATCCCTGGATGGGGAACTCCATATGCTGTGGGGCAGCCGAAAAAGAAAAGAAAAAAAACAAAACAAACAAAAAGTTTCTGGACAAAATTCATTAGATTTTTTTGTTTGTTTGTTTTAATCAATTCTGTATCTATGGTATTAAGTTTGCTGTCCTAGATTAATGTATTTAATATACACACAGAAGTACTATCATGTATTTGTATAATAATGAAATAATAAATTAAATGCATAAAAGGAGACTACAAGTGTGGCATATCTGAAATTCCAACTTTTAAAACTGATATTCCCAATGTGATTATTTTTAATAGAGATGGACCACGGATACAGTTTCAGGGCTGTATTTACTAGGTGTTAATGGCAACACCTTTGGGAGCTGTCAAGCCCTGAGTACCTCTTCAAAGTCCTCTCACAGCAGAGGGATAGGGGATAAGAATCAGACATTCTCAAGTAGTTCACAGCCTAGTTGACAAAATAACACACATGAATGATATAAAACACTTATTATCAAAGGCAAATTAATCTAGCACAACTGAGGCACTTCATTTAGGCTCAAGAAGATAAATCCAGACCGTTTTCATCACTAACTGTTCATTTAACTTGTACTTTTCCATCAGCCATTCTCAGTCAACGTCCCTGGCAGGCAATAAAAGCTCACTATGGATCATACAGGTCTGAGCACAGCACAAAATAGGACAACTGCCCCCCTTCTCAGCCTCACTTGTTCCTCTAGTTCCCTAGGGCTCCAGACTGTCAGCATCATAATGGAAGTATGGGATAAAATGAAGCTATGCAAAAAATGTGTCACCAACATGCTCTTACCAAGAAACTCCACAAATCACATTAGGGAATGTTTTCTTTTCAAACTGATTTATTTCACAACACTCTTTGGTTGTTCAAATGCAAACAGTTCTAGAAATCAAATTTGCAAGTCTAAAATTAAGATGCCTCACCATAGCATATGCATCATTCACGATGATTTCACAGCGTTTCCTAGCCTGATTTACAGCTGTCAAAATTAATATCACATGACATGATCTATTATGTGTTTCACTCAACACAGCATCATCCAGATATGATTAATTCAATTAAAACTAGTTTTGATTCATTTCAATTCTTCCATTTATTTCTTTTAGTTCTTTTATATCCCTTTCTTTCTGCCAAGATATAAGCTTTCTATAATTCTAATTATGACATCCCTTTAGTAACAATTTCTTCACTCCACAGTGCCGTGAGTTTACCTAAAATACTGCTAGATTCCTGGACGTTAGATGGTAGGGATAATCAAGGTCAGTATTATTAAAACTTATTTTCCAAATAAAAGATTAAGTGCATAATAGTGGTTCATTAAATATCTGTTGAATAAATATACAGATACAGAAGATGAAGATACGAACGCACCAGATCAACTCACCCCACTTCTCACCTAGGGTAAGGCTAAGCCAAGCTAAGAAGTGCCTGTGGAGCAAAACTGAAGGAGGTACTGGCAGGACCTTGGGAGTGAGTATCTCCTAAAATTTAGTGTCCTGGGCCTCTCTTGCCTCTGGCTAGTTGGGCCCTGTCCCCAACCCCCACTAACCTATTTTGCCTTGATTAAAAATCCTGCTTCTGTATTCAGTATTTGAAAGAAAAAAGTTAATCCACACCCCTTGCCAGCCTTGGGCAGACGTGGTGGTGAGGAGTGAGTAGAATGAGTGATTATTGAAAAGGAACCTTCTCAGCTCTTTTTCTTCCTTTTGGAAAGAGTAAAGCCTGGGCAGAGCAGAGTTTGGCTGATACACATAACTGTAAGGATCAAAAGTGATATACATGAAAATATTTAACAAAGAGTAAACCTTAATTATCATCATGAAAATTCATTCACAGGGACAGTCAGGGACCAGCTTCAGTGGTTTGGCATTATCCTAGAGGTTCCTTGACTATGATCTATTATATAAGTGGGAACTCAAATAAAAGGGCCAGTTGAAAGTCTTATTTGCTGTTTGAGGAGCCCGAAATAGCTGACTACTAAAGTAGGAACGGCAACTGCTTTTCCTTCTGTCAGTGTTCCATTTTAATTAACCCAACTATCCTAGTATTTTGTCATTTATTGGTCAGAGTTCAGGAACTTGGAGGCTCACAGCAGATACAAACTGTTGAATGGAAATTGCCAAGATTGCATTTCCTCCTAAATTGATTTTGTATTGTCTGTTTGACCTCAAAATCTCTGGCACAGATACCTTAAACCACACCGCTCTTGGATTATAAATATGCCCTAAACCCTGGCTGCCCACACTCTAAAATTTGGACTCTGCAATCCATTCTGCATGCCATTCCTGTATGTGAACATAATTCTGTCCCTGCTTACTGGAAAAACCTTCAAATCTCTCTGCCTTACTATCTTTACTGCTTTCTACAGATAATCTGTTCACTCCCAATTCTGAGTTTTTTAAAATCAGGTTTGCCTTAGAATGCTCAGGTTTCCCATCACAACACACCTAGGTAATTTTTGGGAAAGTGGTCAAATTCCTTTGCCTTATAAAATTATTCTAGCTAACATAAATGCAGCTTTTCGTGAATATTTTAGTTAATTTATCTTTGATTTATCCTTTCATCAGATATTTTTTTACCAACTATGAACTATATACTACACAACTCATAATGGACAAAAACTTTCTGGGTCTTTATGGTGTTACAGTAATTTAAAGTAAACTTACTTATTTTTTTCCACTTTTTTTTCCTCCTTGTTTCTTAGGCATAGAATTAAAGATATCAAGTGCAGAGATAATGCTTTACACAGAGCTGGAACTATACACTGTCTACTATATTCTTGTTCACCTATTTCTTTTTTAATTTTACTATACAGGATCCTTGATAGACAGGAACCTGCCAAGGAACCACATTTTTGATAAAAATTGTTTGAAAATTTATATAAAATCCAAAAGTATACAAATTTCATACTACTGAAAATAATTTTTGACAAATTAAGTTATTATTCTTGAATTAGAATTTATATCTCTTTTACTAACTCTATTCACATTCACATTCATCTGCCAATATAAACATAATATATATATATACACACACAAACAAGAGTATTTATAATGTCAGTTAGTGGTCTGGCTTATATCTGTTGGTGGACTTTTGTAAGCTTTAATAATTACTATTTTTTTTAATGTAAAACCAAAGCATAAATGTAATCTCAACTATCAGTGATCAAAATTGATTCTCCTTTATCAAAAACATGCTTTCTTTGTTTTAGCACTCAACACTGTACATGATTGTACCAACATTTCAAGATCCTTTCAGTACAATGGCTTCTTGTATTAAGCACAGCACAGTTATTTTGTTCATTTACAATTAAATTGCTATCCTGGTAAATACTACTCTAACAAATTTTCCATGATCATATCCTTGCAAACTCTAGTATCAATAAGCACATATTTGTACTAAATAGAGAAGAAAAAACATCTGTCAAAAAAACTTTGGGGAAAAAGCTAGATAATCGCTCTATAATAAAAGTACACAAAGTTAAGACAATAAACAATGTAACAAGATGAAAGTGTGAGTAGAGGCTTAAAATAATGCTTAATAAATAAGCAACAATTTTGAGGAGGAAGTAAGATAAAATACATGTAGTTACGAACACAATGTGTTAATAGAGTCTAAAAGAGTGAGAGTATTCTTAATTAGGATATACAAATAATGCATTAATGATTTATTAAATTTCTTACCCCATGTGAATTTTTTTTCCTTTTGAAAGTATTTCCTCCCATTTAAATCCTTCTTGTTATATTCCAGTCAGAGGGAGATTCAGTACTACACACAGAAAGCTGGTAGAATTCCAGTAAATAAATGAAAACAATGGGTGAGATCAAAATTTCTGTCACGGAGATTCAAGGTCACTGCCCCAATCAGTGGCCAGGCTGCTTAAGGAAGTGCCTGCTCAAGGAAGTTTCTCAAGGAAACTTACTCATACTCTCTTCCCGCTCAATGAAGAAAACTAAACTTAGAACAATCAAATGGGAGATATTAAGAACGCTCTGAGGAAAAGCTAGGCAGTTGGAATGGACTTTAATGTTAAACAAAATTTATATTGACAGAGATTAGGCAGCAAGATCTGTAACATTGCTTAATGTTAGCCTCTGACCCTAAATGCTCTCTTTTAAGTTAAACACATGTTAAAAGCTACCTGAGAGCTTCCGTTTTTTGTAATTGTCCTATGAAAGGATCATCATTTAAACCATAAATACTACTGGGGGGTGACAGAGAAAGGTACAGGAAAGGTAAAGATACCCTAAGTAGGATATGGGAAGTGACTCTGGGGTCACACTGATATTTTTGAATTTGATATGTTTATAGGTGGATATTGATAACATATCAATCTTTCAGTCAGTCATCATCAGTACCAACTAACTCATAACTAAGTAGCTTAGTGGCTTCAAGATGTAAAAATGGGAGCAATATGCTTACAATATAAGCAAAACTGCTTATAAATGGACTAAAGATTAAATGAAATAAGCTGAAAACTGTAAACCAGCTATAATGGAAAAATTAAAAAAAACAAAAAAGACAAAAAAAGGAAACTATTTGGAGTACACTTATAATATTAGATTATTAGGAATGTTACATTTTTTCTTTTTGTCTTTTTATAGCTGAACCTGTGGCATATGGAAGTTCCCAGTATAGGGATCAAATCAGAGCTGTAGATGCCAACCTACACCACAACCACAAGGAATTCAGATGCAAGCCTTATCTGTGACCTACAATGCAGCTTTCAGCCACACCAGATCCTTAACCCACTGAGTAAAGCCAGGGATCAAACCTGCATCCTCATTGATAATAGCTGGGTTTTTAACCTGCTGAGCCACAACAGGAATTCCATGGTACATTTTCTAATTTCTACAGAAAATATATTTAACTATTCAACAGCAACTGTTGGGTGTTTACCAGGAGTAATAATATTGAAAAATATTCTAAGTGATGTCACCTGAATAGAACTAATATCCATATTCTACATTCTATATATTCTATACGCTCTTAGTTGAATATGACTTATTTACATATTTTGGTTACTTTCTTTATAATTCGCAGAAGTTTCCATTTTCTCATTGGCCTTACTTGACTCTCCCTTATTCACTGAAAGGTTCAAGTTCTAAAAGTTCAAAGACTCAGGTTCAAAGATTCTCTTAAATTTTGGAGTCCCCATTGTGGGCAGTGGAAAAGAACTCAACTGGTATCCATACGGATGTGGGTTCGATCCCTGGCCTTGCTCAGTGATTTAAGGAAACTGGCATTGCCATGAGCTGTGGTGTAGGTTGCAGATGCAGCTTGGATCTGGCGTTGCTGTGGCTTGAGCTGGCAGCTGCAGCTCTGATTTGACCCCTAACCTGGGAAATTCCATATGCTGCAGGTGTGGCCCTAAGAAGCAAAAAATAAATAAATAAATAAATAAATAAATAAATAAATAACATTAAAAAATAAAAAGAAGAAAACAAAGACTTTCTTAAATATTAATATTTTGACATTTATTGTAGGCTAATTATTTGCGAGGCACTGTCATAGTTGAATGGGACCTATAAATAATTCACATTGTGTCTTTCTTTCATGAAGTAGCTTATCTAGCCACTCACCTATTTTCATTTCATAGAATATATATGTATACATCTATGTAGATTTGTGTCAGTATATTTCTTTACATAATATACCATAACTTGTCAGAAAAATTTCACTATTTAACAAAAGTTTTCAATGAATTCTGGAACTTGACATAATATACATAGTATGAATAAACCTACATTTTTTGTACAATGCTAAAAATGTGTTTTTCAAGAAATAAAGTTGAGGAAAAGAACAGAAGAAATAGAAATTAACTTGGCTAATAATTTAGGTAAATATATCAGGAAAGAAGGTGTTCATAAACTTAGCATAAGTTTGAAGAGAACGTCATGGTTAGTGGGGAATAATAAAATGAGCATAAATAATAATAAAATTAAATTTAAATTAAAATAACTTTAAAATTTAAATTAAATTAAAAATTAAATAATAATAATTTAGAGTATAAAAACAGAAAATGACAGGCTTTTCCCACTTCATAATTTTGACTAAAACAGCTATTTTGGACCCTAATGCTGGTTTAGTGAAGTATATATAGAGTTAATAACATTTGTTCTGACTGCCCAGTTGCTCTAGTATTTTGAAATGAACAGAAATATCTTTGGTAGGAATATGAAAGCACATGTGCTTCCCTTTTACTGATTATAGGTAAAGTGCACACATTATTTCTCTACTATTATAATCTGTAATCTAAATGGAAAATTTTCTGGGAACATGCAAAATAATAAGAAAATGGAAGACTGACACCTCTGCTATGAATCAGCCTTGCTATGGACAGAGTGGGGCTATGATAATCAGACCCCAATGAGCCATGTCCCCTAAAACAAGTTATCCAGAAGACTGTTTAAAAATGAGTGTATAAATTTCAAGGTTTGAAATGTGTCCCTATACGTTGAGAATGAACTTAAGCTTCCTCCTTGAAATGCCTTCATGTGAACAATCTTCCCTCCTACATGTCCAAGATAGTGCTCAGGTCTCACATATCCAAGAGCTGGTCAACTCTGGTCAACCCTTTTTTACTGCTTTCTGCCTGTGCTCTTTGGGTGACCTAGGCAAGGTGCTTAAAATGCAAAATTCTCAACTTCTGTCATCTATAACACAGGAATAATAACATTTGCTTTATTTTATACACAGTAATCTTTAACTAATCAACAAGTAAACCAGCAATGACATGGAAGAAGTTCTCTGGCTCTAACCTTGTACTCTAGTATGTATCAGGGTTGGCAGAAAGCGAATTGTAAGCCTACATGTGTTAATTCGGAAGAGTATAATAAAAGGATTATTAGCAAAACTTTGGGCAGTATTAAGAGAAATCACCAAGGGATGGTGAAACACCCTGGGTCTAGCAACTAATAGGAAATTTATCATGCCAAGGCGAATGAAAATCCCAACTCCTCTCTCTTCCCATCTTCTGACAGACTGCTGCTGCTGCCTCCCATGGGTAGAGTCCAATCAGGAAGAAGAGAACTAGGAAGCCTTATAAATGAGCTGCTCAGAGACTAGCCTCTAGGCATGTAAGCAGGACCTGTAAGAGTTAAAAGTGACTTTTTATGGGAAAACATAACACACGCCCAGTCAGATCTATATTCTGAGAGAAAGTTTTCAGATTCACCATATACCATCTACAAAAAAATGTGGACATACTGCTTATTTCTTTAGCCAGATGCTGGTTACCTGGCAAACAGATGGACACTTGGCATATTCCAGAAAGTTTTTAATCTAAAAGCCTACTATTTATGCACGAGAAGTAGTAATTTTATAAATGGATTTTGAATAACCTAAAAATAGCCATTATTACCTTAAAAAGCAGGCAATTTACTCCCTTCCTGTTGGTAAGGTGGGAATTAGATTTGCAATTTCAGTGATTCACAGTCATAGTATGAGAATGGGCCTCAGGAACCATACAGTGAAGCAACTGGGTCAAAACCTTGCAGTTACTTTCAAGACCAGGAGAGCTGTCTCATTCTATAGGCACTGTGTACACATTCATTTCCACATTTCACTATGAGCTGATTTGTGGAATAAGTTGAAAGTTAATAAACTTTCTGTCGAGAAAAATATATATGATTTTAGACACAAAATTTTAGGTATGGTTTTTGTTGAAGGTTCATCAGAATCACAAAACTTGGAAGGCTTTTAGAAAAATTTTAAGATCCCTCTTTTACTCATAACTGCCCACTGACCTCCATACATATGGTTTATAGGTGAAAAAACTGAGTCCCAGACAGTTTAAATCAATGTTGTGTAGTCATGAGTGTAAATGTGTCCCTATACTTATTGAGTACTTATTTTTCCTAATTACGCATTTCTTTAATTGCACCTCTTGTTGCATCAGTGAACTTTCAGACTGTTGTAAAGCTAACTTTATATTCAACTTCTATATCACCATTTGAGAGAGCAAGCCTAAAGAGAAGGATGGAGTAGTTATGAGTATTCTAAAGTAAAATAGGAAACAGGCATAAATAGACGGACTGTCTAGAGATGGAATATACTTTTCTGCTCAACAGATTTAATTTTGAAGTTGAAAGGATATGTCCCAAAATCCTGAGTTTAGAATAAAGCAAAACAGAAAGTCACTTGAGCATTATTCATTATGATTTAAAATGCCAAGGTTCAATTTATATGGAAACTACACAGGAAAAATAAAATTGATAGCTAAATGAGAGAAATATACTCCACTGTGTCAGTATTTCCAGGAGTTACAAGATTATTCTTTTCTTCATGTATTACCTAGTTTTTTTAAAAGACTTTATTTTAGAGAAGTTTTAGATTTACAGCAAAACTGAGAAGAAGGTAGAGAGATTTCTCATATATTCGCCTCCCCCACACATGCACAGCTTCCCCCATTATCAACATCACTTTCTAGTAAGGTACATTTTTACCAAGGATGAACCTACTTTGACACATCATAATCACTCACACTGCATAGTTTACATTTTAGTTCACTCTTGGTGTTGCAGATTCTATGAGTATGAATGACAATATAACGGCATATATCCATAATTATAAATATCATACAGTATTTTCACTATCCTAAAAATGTTCTGGGTTTCCCCTATTCACCTCTTCTTTCTATCTAATCACTGGCAACACTGATTTTGTTAGTGTTTTCATAGATTTGCCTCTTCCAGAATATCACATACATAGTTAGAAGTATATAGTCTTTCCACATTGGCTTCTTTCACTTAGTAATATGCACTTCAGTTTACTCCATATGTTTTCCTGGCTTGATAGCTCCTTTCCTTTCAGCACTGAATAATATTCCATGTCTGAATTTAAACACTCCTTCTTTATCCATTCACCTACTGAAGGACATCTTGGTTCTTGGAGGCTGAGTTACTATTCATGAGGGTGGAAAGTCTGTGTCCATACTATTTTTTTTCTTTTTGCATGTAGATATTCAGTTGTTCCAGCACCATTTGTTGAGGAGACTCTCCTTACTCCACTGTATTGCTTTTGCTTCTTTGTCAAGGTATGTTTACTATATTTATGAACCCAGTTACTTTTTATAGTTTGTATTTGTGCCCAAAATGTCTGATTTATGGAGTTATCTAGAAGCTGGATAAATCTACTTTTTTTTGGCTTAGCCAACAGAATTCTAGTTTAAATCCTAATTTTTATTCCCTCAGGAATTTACTGAGTTGACTTTCCCACAGTTCTTGGCAAGGCTTCCATTGGATTTATAATCACAATTAATTGCCTTTGCTGAACAATACAATAAAATAGGACATGCTCAAATGGGAGATATTTTCAAAAGTAGGCATTACTTCCACTAAATATTTCTTGAAGATTTCACAGTTCTTCCTGAAACATATGCCTTTGATACACAGATTCAGGCTTTATTTCTGGAATTGTTGAGTTGCAACAGCTCAAATCTTTCCAGAAGTGAGGGTAGCTTACAGCAAAGCCTAAAATCTTAAAAGCTTTAAAGCCATACTTGCTGAGATCTAGAAATGCCTGCCTCTTATATCCCCTTCTTCTCCACGTCACCTTTGACAACTCAGCCAGGAGATGAGAGAAATTATATTCTGTTCCTCAAGCTATACTTCCCCTATAGTTCCAGGGTAAGGATCTGGCTTCTAAGGCAATCCCTCATCTCCTCTGTGAAATGTCCACACCCACCACCCCCCAAGACTGAGATACTCCAAAGAAAATATTCTTGAATGGCTTTTCCTGGACTGTGTCCTAATTACTTTCAAGGACTCTCCTTCATGCCTCAGTATAGTTTATTCTAGTACAGAAGTTAGGATAATTTCCTTCTTGAGAAAGTTATCGTGTATCTCCTCTCTTGGACTGCAAGCTCCAAGTGTTGACATCCTATCTTTTTCAGCCTGAAATTCTCCACCACACCTAGCACAGTAGTTAGCATATAACAGATACTCGCTATTGATTGTACCCATTTAAAAATCTGCCATTTTTTTGGAATTTTTAAAGTTACAGTTGATTTACAATGGTGTGCCAATTTCTGCTGTACAGCAAAGTAATCCAATCATACATACATATATACATCCATTCCCTTTCATATATTATCTTCCATCATGGCCCATCCCAAGAGACTGGATATAGTTCCCTGTGCTATATAGCAGGACCTCACCAACTATCCATTCTAAATGTAATAGTTTGCATCTACTAACCCCACACTGGGAGATGGAATTTTTGTACATGCCAGGTAGAGGTTGCCTAGGTGATCAACTCCAAATAAAAACTTGGGGGCACTGAGTCTGTAATGAGCTTCCCCAGTAGACAATGCCTTGCACGTGTTGTTACAACTCTTTGCTGGAGGAGTTAAGTGTGGGCTGTGAAACTCCACAGGGAGAGGAACCTGGAAGCCTGCCTCTGGCTTCCTTTCCTCTCCCCTCCATGCACATTTTCTTAGGCTGATCTTGCTTTGCATCCTCTCACTGTAATAAATCTTACCCATGAATGCAACTAATTGCTGATTACTTTGAGTCTTTTTAGTGAATCACCAAACCTAGAGGCTATAATACCTGATACACTATCAAACATTTTTATTTGCTAATTTGAAAGGTGAAACTGGGGTTTTAAAATGTTTTATATCTTTTTATTTTTAAATGATTATTTTTTCTATTATTATTGGTTTACAGTGTTCTGTCAGTTTCTACTATATAGGAAAGTGACCCAGTCACACATACATACATTCTTTTTCTCACATTATCCTTCATCATGTTCCATCACAAGTGACTAAATACAGTTCCCTGTGCTATACAGCAGGATCCCATTGCTCATCCACTCCAAATGCAATAGTTTGCATCTATTAACCGCAGACTCCCAGTCCATCCCACTCCTTGGCAACCACAAGTCTGTTCTCTAAGTCCATGAGTTTCTTTTCCATGGAAAGGGTATATTTATTAATTATGCTGGAGGATTAGCATATTTTCTCTGTCCTCTGTTAAACTGAGTAAACTTTATTTTTTAGAGCAGTTTCAGCTTCATGGCAAAATTGAATGGAAGATATAAACAGTTCCCTTATACCCTCTGCCCCTACGCAAAAACAGCCTCACCGACTTTATGATCACCCCCATGAGAGTGGTACATCTGTTACCATTGATGGATCTACACTAACACATCATTACCCAAAGCCCATAGTTTACATTATGGCTCACTCTTGGTGTTGTACATTTTATGGGTTTGGACGTGTATCAACTATCAGAGAATTATATCGCATAATTTTGCCACCCTAAAAATTTTCTGTGTTCTATTCATCTTTCTTTTCCATCTAACCTCTGGCAACAATCACTGATTTATTGTCTCCACAGTTCACCTCTTCCAGAATGCCATACAGTTGGTAGCATACAGTATGCAGCCTTTTCAGATTGGCTTCTTTCACTTAGTAACGTATATTTAAGTTTCTTCCACTTTTTTTCATGGCTTAATAGCTCATTTCTTTTTAGCACTGAATAATATTCTATTGCTGGAGCATAACACAGCTTCTTTATCCATTCACCTACTGAAGGACATCTTGGTTGCATCCAACTTTTGGCAATTCTGAATAAAGCTGTTATAAACATCCATGTGTAGATTTTTGTGTGAACAAAAGTTTTCAGCTCCTTTGAGTAAATACCTAGAAGTGTGACTGCTGTATCATATACAGTAAGAGTATGTTTAGTTTTATAAGAAACTGCCAAACTGCTTCCAAAACGTTTTGCATTCCCACCAGAAAGGCAGGAGAGTTCCTGTTGCTCCGCATCCTTACCAGCATTTGGTATTGTCATCGTTTTGAATTTTGGCCATTCTCATAGGCATATAATGGTAGCTCAGACTTGTTTATAAAGCATCTCTTTATATGCTTATCTGCCATCACTCTTTGGTAAGGTTTCTGTTAAGGTCTCTGGGCCATTTTTTAATCCAGTTGTTTTTGTACTGTTTTTATGAGTTCTTTGTATATTTTGGATAACAGCTCTTTATCAAAAGCATCATGCAAATGCTTATTCCAGTGTGGCTTGTCGTTTCATTCCCTTGAACTTTAGCTTATTTTTTTTATTAGAATTTGGACCTTCTTCCTAATGATTTTTAGGAGTTCTTTCTGTATTAAGAAATTATCTCTTTGCCAGTTCTATGTATCACTTTTTTTTTTTTCATTTGCTATTTGGATTTTAACTTGGTTAACATTTTTCCTGAGAAAAATTTACTTTTTCAAATAAATATAATCATATAGATCAATATTTTCCTGTGTGACCTCTGCATTCTCTGGCCTAATGTGTGTCCTTCTTTAAGACTTCAACATTCTCTCTTTTCTTCTACTATTTAAAAGAAAAACATTTTAAAGTACTGAATGAACCTGGACTTTGTTCAGATATAACAATTGAAAAAAGGATATAATTCTTATTTCCCTTCCATATTATTTACATGATAAAGAAATCCCCCTCACCCAAACAAAAACAAATTAATTAAATTATATATTTTACCCCAAATTGTAAATGCTCCTTCACCAGTGGCACCATATTGTAGGGTTTTGAGGATCTTTTTTCTAGACTCTTTTGTGATCTGATAAAATTGTTACTATTATACAAAGAATATAATGCATTTAATTATCTGCGACACTAATCTTCTCTATTTTTTTTCAGAATTTTCCTTCCTTTTAATTATTTTTTCTTGATAATTTTATAGTAACAATGTAGGGACAATTGGTATATTTACTATATGCTGTAGACAGGTACATATTTACTTTTTTACTTTTTTCCTGGTATTATGTACAGAACTTTTTTTCTTAACTATTTTAAATGGGACATGTTAATCTTTTTCTTCCATCATAATGTTTCACTAATTGTTATTTGCGTATATGGGATACACTGATTTTTGAGATACTATCTTAGTAACCATCTACCCAGCTGAGTTATTTTATTGTACATTTCAATTATTATTTTGAGTTTTCTGGAAAAAGATCTTAATTTTTGCCATCTGCCTTCCATTTTTCATTTCTTTCTCTTTTTAACTACCTTGATTAGTATTTACAGATCCATGTTAACAGTGGAGAAAATATGCAATCTTGTATTATTTTTGACTTTAAAGAAAACGGTCCTAGTGTTTCAGAATTGAGGACTATTCTGGCCTTTGGTTTGGTGGCTCTTTGTCTATCTCTTTCTATACAATTGTTCTATGTCAGTTCTTCCATGAGGACATAATTTCAGCCTCCTCTAGAGGAATGTTCATCCTGCACAATTTCAATCTGTGGATTAAACCCTTCCAACCTCAGGAAAGTCTTCTATTGTATTTATGGGGGTTTATTTCATCTTGTTTTGTTTTTCTTTCTTCTGCTTTTTTTTTTTTTTTTGTCTTTTCTTCATTTTAGGGCCACACTTGCGGCATGTGGAGGTTCCCAGGCTAGGGGTCTAACAGGAGCAGTAGCTGCCGGCCTACACCAGAGCCACAGCAACATGGGATCGGAGCCTTTTCTGCGACTTACACCACAGTTCACGGCAACGCCGGATCCTTAACTCACTGGCCAGGGATCAAACCCGCAACCTCATGGTTCCTAGTCAGATTCGTTTCCGCTGAGCCAGGACAGGAACTCCTCTTTCTTCTCTTCTAATTTTTCCGATCCTATCTTCAGGAATCCCAGAATTTCACATACTGATCTCCTTTGCTTCTGGAGGCATGATCTTTTTATAAAATTTAAGTTTACTTTATAATCTTAAACTGTTTTCATCTCACTCCTCTTACCACAGAATACTTTCCACTTATTGAAGAATGTAATATGAATTGGATTTATTTTCTTATTTTATAATTATCTTCCTTGCCTTTTCTGAGCTTTGCCAAATCACTTTTAAAATTCTGTTTTCTTGACTCTTCTTTGAATACTGAAATTCTCTCTGGTTTTGGTTCAGAAAATCCTATTTCTTTTAATGTACTTGGTTTTTTGAAGAGCAATTTGTTGATACTTTTATAATAACTCTTGGCCTGGGGCAAGACTCTATTCTAGCTGCTGTGTCGTGGTGTGCACATAATGATTTAGCAATCTTTTCTACTGGTCATTAAAACTTTAATACCTCAAACTCATAGTTTTTTCTTGGCAATAATTGCATAGTGAATTTCCCCACTCAGTCCTGTGTTATGCCATTCTGTTTTCAAATAGACCCAAACACAGACCATGCCATCATAAGAGGTGCCATTGACTTGGCCCTCCAGAAGTTTCAGGCTGCTCTTTGAGATTTTGAGTGCTTGTGAAAGCTGCAAAGACATAATGCCCCTTCAACTTTCCTCCCTCATTTAGGTCTAACATCACCACACTGGCCAAATATTCTCTATCAATTGTGGTCTGTGACTGTTATTCTTTCCTGTTGTCACAAAAGATGGATTTTCACTCTTGTTTTTCATGCTTATTGATTTTAGTCTGAAAGCAGAAAGCAGGGTAAATATACCCTCTGTAGCTTTGAAGTACTAGTAGCAATTTTACTAAAATTATATTTATTTGTGCTATGAACTTCTTCCTCCAAATTCTTAGATTTATTTAGCTAAATTCAGTTAGTTATTGTAATAGGACATTTTTTAGACTTATTAAATGCTTTTAAAGATCTTTTTACATGAGGCAATTACTTCTCAATTTTATTTAACATTTTAAATTTAATCATCAAGTCCATTTCCATCCCTCTTCTTTGCTGCTGTTACCTATTTACTGTTTATCGGTATGGTATAATGTTTGAAAAAAATGTACCTAATTTTTGTCTCTTTTTCTACTAAGACTTTAACTTTCATATGTACTTATTCATATATTCTTATATATACCACTTAAATAAGAGAAATAATAACCAATTTAATGTAAAATTTAATTTATACCCTAATAAGTTATAACATACATGTAACTATCATTTTATTAGACTACATATGGTATTTCTAAAGGAATATAGGCACCTGACAAATGATCTTCAGATTTTTAAATCTGTTTGCTTACAAATACCCGGATGGGAATATCAGGCTCTATGAAGTGGCAGCTACTATCCTAATTATACTTTTAATTGAGTAGTCAACATGAAATTAAATGTCTACAGCATATTAACCCAGTGACAGCAGGAGACAACCAAGTTGCCTTGGAGGTTCATTCAATTACATGGTGGGAGCCAAGTAATGAGTATAACCGCACTACTTCAAGAAAAGAGATCAGGAAATCAGCAGAAAAAAGATAGAAGAAAATAAAAAGGATAGAACTGAAAATGTACATGACACAGAATCAGAGGTGAGCACACACTCATAAGGAGTTACAGGGAACCTGGGAAATGAAGACAGTAGATGCAGCCAGGGAGACCAGGAACAGGGTAACACTAATGACCACAGAATAGACAGCAAATTACGTGGCTGAAAGAAAATACAATTGTTTAAGTACAAAGAGGGAGTAGTAAATATCCTAAAAATAGCAGCCAGAGCAATTCTACGAGGAGAGATACTGCCTTAGTTGGATGATCAATCACTTGTTTGCTCACTTATTTAAACAATATATGTTCCAAAAAGGCTTGCAACCAGCTTTCAAAATCCACGCAAAGCAAAATCGCTAGAGGAGAACGAATGAAGGGGGAGTTCCCGTCATGGCTCAGTGGAAACAAATCTGACTCATAACTGTGAGGAAGCAGGTTTTATGCCTGGCCTTGCTCAGCGGGTTAAGCATCTGCAGTTGCCCTGAGCTGTGGTGTAGATCACAGATGCGGTTCGGATCCGGCCTTGTTGTGGCTGTGGCTTAGGCCAGCGGCTATGGCTCCAGTTCGACCCTTAGCCTTGGAACCTCTAACTGCTGCAGTGTGGCCCTAATAAAAAAAGAAAAAGAATGAATGACGGAAAATAATGTGTGAGAAAAAGATGAAGTCAGTGGGAATTGTTAGTAAACAACACGCATGCCTTACAGTTCTAATTATGTTCCCCAGAGCCAAAGTAGACAGGACAATATGATCTATTAGAAGACTTCCAGAGGCCATAGGGAAAACAGTCCATATATCCAGATGCTTAACAGAAGCACATGGGTTGAGACTTCAGTGAAATTTATCTTATGTGTTTTTAATCAAGAGAACAGACTGTGTGATGGAGTAGACGACACTCTCACTGTCATTTCTACAATAAATATAAAATTCTGAATGATGCTACCATAATTTCTCTCAGATCACTCCAAATCATAGCTGCATAAATATTTCAGAAGAAGCAATTATGCAAATGATCCAGCTAAGCCACTCCCAGACAGTCTGGCTTATCCACGAGCAAAATTTAGAATATTCAGAGAACACCATATCCTTCAGATAATCCTCAATGAATATTTTCGCAAGGAACAAATCATACATGAGAAAGTCTTTCATAATGCAGTCATTATTTACCCAGGGGTAATTTGACAAATAATTTCTGTCTAGAAAATGCAGCCAATTTCATTACATGTTTCCTAAACTAAGCTACTCATGATGAAATAACCTCTACTTACCTTAATTTCTGTTGGTTCCCCCTTTTTTCCTCCAGAGAGAGTTATTCCATTTATAAAATGTGAAAGGAATTATTCTTAGGTATAGTTCCCTGGGTGGTTGTTTAGATTTTGTTTATAGGATAATTCAGAAAATGCTATAAACTTGGAGAGATTACAAGTGTGTCTTATTCTCACTAAAATAAGTATCTGAAGTGAAAATTCCCAAACTCCAGTCCCCTAAACAAGTTTTTTTTTCCCCATTATAGATGGAAACAGCATTATTGAGTCAAAGAGGTGTATCATCCATAGAGACTCCCATGCTTTAGATTTTGACAGGAAATTTAAATTCACTCTAGTTTAGCGCCTAAACATGAGCAAAACAGAAACAACTCCAGGAAACCCACAAAAGCTTAAATGCCTTAAAGCGGAAAATGTTCCACTGGCGGGTAGCTCTTCCTAGGTATACGCATAAGAATTTCAGGGCTTACAGCAGGTTTTAGGTACTTTCTAGCCTATGAGACCTGTGTAGTTAACAGAGACAGGTGTAGTTAATGGCAATAAAATGTTACCTCAAATCAGCAGTTTTCCCAGTCTTGTTGGTACACATAACCTCTCTGGTCTGATATCCAATCTGTATGTCCCAGTATTTGTTCTCTTGTCGGTTCTGTCTGTTTCTATTTCTCTTTTTCTTGATCAGTTCACGGGCCTCTGGATCCTTCACTCCTTTTCCTCGGTCCTTGTCCCGTTCTTTATTCTTCCCACGCCTCCTGGCCTGTCTTACTTGTCTGGAGTGGGGCATGGAGCACGTGCTCCAGGGCCCCACCTGCAGGCTGTACAGGCTCTCTGCAGCTTCACAGGCACTGGACTGGCACACCTGGAACTCCGTCAGGTTTGGACAGCTGGAGCCTCCAAACTGGGGGGGAGCCACCACCTGACGTGTGCGGTGCTGGAGACCGCTACCACAAGTCTTAGAGCATTCTGACCAGGCAGAAAACTCAGACACGATGCAGTCTTGCTGGCAGGGGATGAGGCAGGCCTGTTCCAGAAGAGGCTTGGGCTCAAAGTACTCACAGATGATGTCCTCTGCAGGAATGTCTTTTTCTTTCTGGATGCACGTTATCTCTCTCACCTGAATGCCTTCTTCCCCCTTAATGCACTCAAGGGGTTTCTCCAGGATTTTTGAAATCACAGGCTGACACTGATTCCAGGGTCCCAGTCTCCAGTCGTACAACTCTTTGTGCCAGTCACAGACTTTGAAACAATTTTGCTGATTACTGGGTCTCTCGGCTTGCTTGCAATTTGTATGCAATGTGGTCCATCCTTCCACATGAGCGCACCACACAGCCCGGGTTTGAATGCCTCCTGGACCACATTCATCTCCCATGCATCGGCCCCATGGACCTAAAAAGGATATAAGAGTTAAGTGGGCTACTAGAAAAAAACTACAAGTAACTTCACGTTTCAAGTTCTAGTATGTTAATTTCCCTGAAGTGTTATAAAGTAGGTCTCTGGACGTGGCTGTTGGCAAGCAATGATCCACACTCAGTGTTTCTGCAGAAGGGGATCTGTATCTCAGAGTCTATACAGGGTAACTTATGGGATAAATTCATTTTGCATCCTTTTGGGATTACTGAAAATTCACTTTCATTCATTTTCTTAATTTTAGGTAGGGAGAGAACCCTTGCTCATAAAGGACATTAGAAACTCATCACAGTGAGGGAGTTCCCTGCTGGCTTCGCAGTTAAGGATCTAGCACAGTCATTGCTGAAGCTTGGGTCACTGTTGTGGTGCTGGTTCATCCTTGGTTTGGGAACTTACACGTGCCATGGGCAGAGGTTAAAAAAAAAAAAAAAGATAGAACCTAGTCACAGTGAAAACTCATTACTCTCTGCCTCATAACCATCAAGTTAATTTCATTAACTGGCAAAGAAAACGGCTCCCTGTGAAGAACTTTGTCTCCTGAGGGCTCTTCTTTTCCTGAGCAATTAACTACTTTGTAGAACATGGTCCCTTCTCCCTCATTTCTACTGTACATACGATGCCTGTAAGAGACTAACAGTTGTATCATGTGTGCTGACAGAAGTGTTTACTTTCTGGTAACCCAAGCTGAGGAGTGAAAAATTTCATTTTAGCACATTGTGCCTTTAAATTTACCAAAAAAAATTCTTATCGCTGCTGTGAAATGTAATGATGGGTAAAAGAATTAAAATTTAAAAGATCTTTGGAATTTTCTCATATTCAAGGGTTACTCAAAGCTTTATCAATTTATCTCCTAAATATGAACTATTTGGCATTATAGAACAATTTTATGGAAAACTTAAGTCAGCAGCTTTATGATGAAATGTGGGCTTTTTACCTCAGAAATCTGCTTAGCAAAAATTAAAACTATATTTATCTCTATCTTTTTTTTAAGGTAGATAAAGAATTCTCAGGGCTTTAAGAGACAAATATCATGTATAAGATCGAGATCATATTATTTTGAATTTTAAAGAAATATAATGCTTATATAATCACATGATTTTCAAAATGCAGTTTGTGGCATTTGACGGCTTATTTGATGGACTACAGCCAGCTTCAATCGGCTGTGTGGGAAGTGGAGAGCCAGGAGACAGGTTCAGTTCTTGGTCACTCAGCCCTACCCCACTGCCCACCTCCCTCATTGCTGCTTGCCTAGGAAAAGCTCCATTATTATTACTTGTTTTTATACAAGTTGAGTTTATACATGAGATTTTGTTTGAGAAGGAGCATCATCGCTGAAAGGTGAAAACCACTAAACTAGGCTAACAGATTCACGTTGTGGATGAGGAAAACAAGTGAAAAGGAGAGGAAGTGATTTGCCACAGTCACATTGTGAATGAAGAACAAAACCATCCTGGATTTTAGATTTGGGTTCTGATTTTTAGTTTTGTGGTTTGTCCTAGATTCCAGAGCTTAAGACTTAGATACGTTTATACAAAATGATTAATCTACAAAGGATGAAATACGAAGAATGTGCTCATATTTAAACATTTAATTTCTGTTTAACTAGAAAAATGTTTACAACTTGAAGATGTTAATTTCATTATACATAATGGATTTGTAAATAGAAAAGAGATTGACTTAAAATACTGTGCTAACTAATCACAGTTGCATGGAAATAAGAACTGAATATGTGGTGTACCCATATCATTACGAAGTTCAAAAGAGTTATAAAGGGCTTAAACCACACTCAAGGAAACACAGTGCTGATATCAAAACTTTATGAGCTAAGAAAGTCAGTGTGTTTGTTAAGTCTGAGAACATGGAATACCTGATAATGTTTTAATCTTATTTGCAATTTGTCAAAGGAAAATATATATTCATAAATATGTTGATGTTCTTTTAGATATTTTCTTTTTTTTACGGTTTATATTTTTTAATTGAATTATAATTCATTTATAATATTATATTGATTTTCAGATGTACAACATAGCGATTCAATGTTTTAAACATTATGAAACAATCATACAATAAATCTAGTTACTGTCACCATACAAACTTATTACAATGTTATTGACTCTATTTCCTATGTTGTACATTATTTCCCTATGACTTATTTATTTTATAACTGGAAGTTTGTGCCTCATTGTTTTAGATATTTTCTAAAGATCCAGACTGGGATAAGAAACTGGGACCCTGTCAAGGGAATATGGTTATTTGTATAAAATCTTAGTTAATTCCTTAAGTCTTTGCTATTTATCCCTTTCCCTCATTGTGCTTGGACAACAGTAATCTTTATTTCCCACCCTAAACAGAGCATACAAGGATACGTTTATGTTGGACCATCAAGAGAGGAGTAAGCAATATGCCATCAAGTCTAAACTTCAAGATATAAGGGTCTCACATTAACTCAAAGTGTAAAACCGAGATGTAATTCAAGACGACTTGATATTTTATTGTTTTCCTATGTATGTATGTATGTATGCATGTATTTATTTTTGCATCCACACCAGCAGCATATGGAAGTTCCCAGGCTACAGGCTGAAGTAGACCTGCAGCTGAGGCCTCCGCCATAGCCACACTGGACGCAGCCACATCTGTGACCTATGCTGCAGTTTGCAGCAATGCTGGATCCTTAAACTACCAAGCGAAGCCAAGGATCAAACCCACATCCTCACAGAGACAACGTTGGGTCCTTAACCCTCTGAGTCACAACAGGAACTCTCTGTTTTCCATTCTTTGACATTAATTTTGAAATCAGACTAATGAACTAGATTAGGATTATTGAGGAGTTACTTTTTATCCTCCAAGTAAAAAATAATTTAAAGCAAAGTTGTACATGCGGCACTTAAAAATATTCAATTGTACTCTTTAGGTAGGCTGTGCTGCTATTTTTTTTTTTTTTTTTGCCTTTTGTCATTTTTGGGCCGCACCCGCGGCATGTGGAGGTTCCCAGGCTAGGGGTCTAATCGGAGCTGTAGCCATTGGCCTACACCACAGCCACAGCAACGCAGGATCCGAGCCGCGTCTGCAACCTACACCACAGCTCACGGCAACACCGGATCGTTAACCCACTGAGCAAGGGCAGGGATCAAATCCGCAACCTCATGGTTCCTAGTCGGATTCGTTAACCACTGCGCCACGAGGGGAACTCCTGTGCTGCTATTAATGGATGTATTTCAACTAATTGATGAAAATTAATATTTTATGATAGAAATCTTAAAACCCAAAATGTGAACTGATTTTAGTTTTGTGTGTCATTTCTGGATAAGGAAAATACACATACTAAACAGCAAATACCCTAAAACTATGAAGCAGAACTGTACAACGCTCGCTAACTACTAAATCTGAAAGTTATCCTAGACAAAAAGAAGGATGGTTGAAGATATTAAACTCTTATAAACTAAATTTTAGCAAAAAAACTCCAGGTTTGCTTCCAAGTTTATTCAAAAATGAAAGTGAATGGTTACTTCAAAGATAATTTACGGTTTACCAATAGCAAATTAGGGAGAGATCCCCTCTTCCACACTCTTAGAACACTCTGCATGTTTCCCACATTGTACTTAACACAATTTCAATTAGTTTATTAAAGAATAGTTTGCCAATATCTGTTTATCTCATCATATTGACTCTACGGCCCCTTAAAAACAGAACTTCACCTGTCTCCTGCAAATTTGCTTTAATTTTCATGGCTGCCTTTGAACAAACTTCTTCAATTATTTTGTTCAGAAAAGAGAGAATTTAGTTTGTAGATCTTAATATTCAAGGCATTACATGGTTGATGTCAATGCCAGCAGAAAGAAACGGAGTTCAGTAAACTTCTACACTCATTGAGTATGCATTTTTGTAAAGTTTGTTTCTGTAACTAGAAAAAGCATACATTCTATGTGCAAATTCAGTTCAATTTCCATTCCAAAAATATCATAGATTCCTATTAACCAGCTTTTTATAGACAACAGTGCTGAGTTTATTTTATTCAAAGTATATCTACATTGAGAACCAGAAGATAGGATATCTCAAGAAAATTCCAAAGATCTATACAAATATTCACTAGGCTAAAGGAAAATAAAATGCATGAAGGCACTAGGTAAAGTAGAGGTGACAATGTAATCACAATTGAACCTAAAGAACACTCACTCACTTTGTAGGCTTTAACTGCTGTCTTATCTTTTCATTGTTCCTTGGGGACTGTGCACGTGTCCAATAAACAGACCACTCAAAAAATCAGATCCTCACCACTGTACACCTGATGAAAAGCTGTCTACTTCTGCAGACAAATAGTCTTAAAATAATCACAAGTTGAACAAAAAAGGGAACCACATCTAAAAGTGGTCTTGGCAGCTAAGACTTGTTAGTCCAATTAGCAACCATATTTTCAGAAGTACAAATGTTTTAAAGTGCAATTTGAAAGCACAATATGCAAACTTTATCAAGGCAAACAAAGTCATCTATTCAGCATAAGATGAGAAAGTGATATTTAATTCATATTTCTCTGCTTAAGTGTGAAGTTGTAGCCTCACATCTCATGTTACTAAAAGTGGGAAAAGATGGTGTTGGAAACGTGTGTGTGTTGTGTGTAGGGGTGTTTGTTTTTTAACAAGAATAGAAAGAATTTCCATTGATTTGAAACTTTCTTCATTTATTGTTCTTATTCATGAGTATATAAAGAGGACTTGGAATCTAATTGTACAAAACCAAAGATAGGCAGCTTTCCACTTAAGGGCTTGGATGACATCCCTTTATGAATGGAAATGTATTCCTGAATACAGATTTGCAGGATCGTATTCATTCAGTGTCATTCATCCCACTTCTGGGATGTAGGTCAATAATATATGTAGAACACTTTGCTTAACAGATTTTATGTAAATCGAGAACAAATCCTGGATGCCTTATTCCACTAAAAAGAAATTAAAGCAACTGTTTACATATCCGAAATATGTATGTAATTGTCAGGCTCACAATACAAATATTTTCACTTGGAATGGATGCAAAATTATGCAAAATTGCTAAAACAAGTTAAAATGACTGTTACTTGTCTTAGTTTTCCACTGGCTAGTGCTTTAAATATAATTCTTAACTAAATTTCCAAAATATTGATGAAATAATGAATTTATCTTTATTCCTGCTAAAGAGGATTTTAAAACATGACTATTCTTTTCATGTCATTCAAAACTCTCTATTTTAGGCTACAAAATACAGTCTTCTAGATTTTAATTTAGTATTTCAACCCACCATATTCGACACTGACTTCTTCTAAGAATTTTTTTTTTTATGTGAAGGGCATGAGAACAATAAAAGTTTGAGTCTATAAAAGGCCACATTATTGACAGGTGGCTAGCAACTGTTCCAAAGAGCCTTGTAAAAGGTAAACATTATAAAAGGAATATGAGAAAATTATGCAAATTACTTTCTGTCCTTGTTTGCTACAAAACTCAAATGAGCCAGTTTCTTGTTTGACTAAATGTGTTTGCATCCTTCAAATGAGATAGTGCATTTTCCCACCTGGCTTTAGTTATGGAACAGCACGTCCTAGTTTACCAAGATCAAGGAGAGCACAAACAGATTAGTGATATACTAAATTCTATCCCACGAATGTTACATGGTGTCTTGTTTCAAAATTCACAAGTCTTTGAATTTTTTAAAAATTCTATTTGTTTTACTTGAGCAAATGACTATAGAAAAAAAAAAGAAATTATTGCTAACTATTAGGAAGAAATTCTCCATAAACTAGCAGTAATCAGTCTTCATATTTTGCTATCATCCTATTAGGCAATTAAAATATATTTAAATAAACTTAAAACCATGCCATCATCAGTTGTCTTATCTAATTATTACTTCACAATATGCTATAAAAATAATTACATTTCAAGAGATGTTGCGGATACACACACACAAAAACTGATCAGTTACTTAATCTCATATGCACTGCATATTTTCACAATTACATCTATAATACAGTTGCATGGCATGTTGGGTCATTTACCATGATTTACCTAATTGATATTCTATTCATTGAAATTTAGGTCTTTATAAAAATTGTCTTCAACAGTATAAAGAATGTTAACAATAAATATCCATGATTGTATATTTGTCAGGTAAAAGTTCTACAAATTTTCAAGCTTTTGATATATCTCGTGTTGCTAAAGTATCCACTCAACTATACAGTCTTTCTAAATAGTCTTGTGAGTATTTATTTTTTCCTGATATCTACAGATTGCTATTTCTCCAAACATTTGGAGAATCTTTTGTGACTATTTTAACGATACGGATACTCTTTATGCCTTTAAATTTAATCCTTTGCATACTGTGGTCTACAGAAAGACATCAAAGCTTCTGGAGAATTGCTAATAGTCTTCCCTTCTTCCAACACTGAAACACAATTTTGCTTATTTTGTACTTGGTCATTTCAAAGGATCTTTGCTGTGGGCTGAAGCCAACATGTGATCTTAAATATCTGTCTTAAAATAGTCACATTGGAGTTCCCATCATGGCGCAGCAGAAATGAATCTGACTAGGAACCATGAGGTTGCAGGTTCGATCCCTGGCCTCGCTCAGTGGGTTAAGGATCTGTCGTTGCCATGAACTATTGTATAGGTCACAGACATGGCTTGGTTCCTGCGTTGCTGTGGTTGTGCTGTAGGCCAGCAGCTGTAGCTCTGAATCAACCCCTAGCCTGGAAACCTCCATATGAAGCAGGTGCAGCCCTAAAAAGCAAAAAAAAAAAAAAAGAACAATACTCCATAGATTGGTAATCCAAATACCTGGCATGGCATACTGCATCATTCTACATCATACTAATTGATTTAGTTATAAATTTGCATTCTTTCTAGGAGAACCTTGTGTATAAATTTATGAACATAAAACAAATTTTGAATATTTACTGACCTAAAGTAGAATAAAATTTATTTTTAAAGAGGAAAAAAGAGCATTCACAACATTTTTGACTTGAGTTTTAATTTAATTTCCTATTAATTTAAAATATAACTCTCAAAAGACAAATCAGTTTGGTAGATAAGGAGAGATCACTGTGAAGTCAAGCTGAGCTTTCATCTTCAATAAGTAATTAAACTTTAATAAGAAATTATGTAAGAATATCAAATTAAATGTACAAAAATTAGAACAAGCCCTTTAAATCTGATGAGACAATGAATGATGAATCAGTGACTAGGATAGCTGATTTCACAGTTGCCAAATATAATAATCTATTTTCAGGCCCTATCAATTTGATCTCTCTTAAGAAAATTACTTAGCCTCTTTGAATCCTGGTTTCTCCCACTGTAAAACATAATAATGTACCATGTCATTAACTTCCATCATCTCATAACACTACCTGAGCTATAAGGTAAGCATCAATATTATAAGGAATAGTTGTGATAAAGTTGCGAAATGCCTTTTTCTCACACAAAAGGATTCTCATTTTTTATGGATATACCAGCAGCATATAGAAATTCCAGGCCAGGCATCGAATCTGAGTTGCAATTGTGACCTACGCCAGAGCTGTGGCAATGTTGGATCCTTAAGCCACTGTGCCAACCAAGGATCAAACCTGCAACTGCATAGCTACGTAAGCCACTGCAGCCAGACTCTTAACCTACTGTGCCACAGATGGAACTCCAAGATTCTCATTTTTTATGTGACTTAATCTTTTAAAATTTACATGCATCAGTGATGATTTCTTTAGTCTAGACTCCATAAAAGTGAATGACATGGTCAAAAAGTATGACAACTTTAATATTTTTAAATACATGTCACCTAATTGATTTTTCAAAGAAACTTACAGAAATCCACATCCTATCACTACACCTTAATCAGCACTGTTATTATAATTTTTTTAATTTGATAAATACAAATCCACTGTTGTTTTAACTAAATTCTCATTATATACGGCGTTGGATGTCCTTTTCTACAAATTATTTGTTCAGTTTTTTTCCCAGCAGTATTATAAACGTTCCTTTTTATCTCCATATGTTTATTTAGATGGTATTGACATTTTCTATGCCTTTTAAAGTGTATCTTCCCCTTCATATTTATTTTTGTTTATGATGTTTTTTATGCTTTTGACATGTGGGCATTTTTTTTTTTTCTTTTTAGGGCTGTACCTGTGGTGTATGGAAGCTCCCAGGTTAGGGGTCAAATCAGTGTAGCTGCTGGCCTATGCCACAGCCACAGCAACACCAGATTCAAGCTGTGTCTGAAAACCTACACCACAGCTCCCCGAAATGCCAGATCCTTAACCCAACGAGTGAGGCCAGGGATCAAAGCCAGGTTCTCATGGATACTAGTCAGGTTTGTTACCACTAAGCCACAATGGGAACTCCATGCAGGCTTTTCACTAACACGGGCTCATGTTTCTTCCTTTGCTTTTGGGCTGAAAATTATTTAATTAAATTAATAAATTAATTTATTTTTTGTCTTTTGTCATTTTTAGGGCTGCACCCACAGCATATGTAGGTTCCCAGGCTAGGAGTCTAATCGGAGCTGTTGCTGCCGGCCTACACCAGAGCCACAGCAACACCAGATCCAACATGTGTCTGCGACCTACGCCACAGATCACGGCAATGCCAGATCCTTAACCCACTGAGTGAGGCTAGAGATTGTACCCGCAACCTCGTGGTTCCTAGTCAGATTCGTTTCTGCTGCACCACGATGGGAATTCCGTGGGCTGAAAATTATTTTAAAGCAAAGAAATATAAACATAATTACAAATTATGTAATTACATTCCTAATTACAAAATTATACAAAATTTATCCTCTTTGTAGATTCAACTGAACATATATGTTAAATCCATCAGGAATTTATCTCTGAGTATGTTTAAAGGCTAAATATTTTATTTTCTATATAAGTAATTTTACCATGAATACACACAACTATTATTTAAAAAGTATTAATTATCACCCAAACATGGCAATAAGTGCTTAAAATACTACATCCCCAAATTATATGGCTACATTTTATTGCTATATTTTATTTATTATTTGTATAGTGCACAGCATACTTTCACATATATGATCTCATTTGATTTTCACATCAAGTATTAGATATGAATAACAAACAAGATTGATTGTTATACTATATAGTAGGTTCAATCTTTTTACACCTGAGGAAAATATAAAGCCCCAATCCTCCCAATTTTTTTTTTGTCTTTTTGCCTTTTTTTTTCTAGGGCCGCACTTGTGGCAAATGGAGGTTCTCAGGCTAGGGGTCCAATCGGAGAGGTAGCGGCTGGCCTATGCCAGAGCCACAGCAATGCCAGATCCGAGACACGTCTGCAAACTACACCACAGCTCACGGCAACACCAGATCATTAACCCATTGAGCAAGCCCAGGGATTGAACCTGCAACCTCATGGTTCCTAGTCAGATTCATTAATCACTGAGCCACGACAGAAACTCCCAATTATTTCTATCGCTTTACTGGATGTAGTTAAACATACCACCAAAAGTTATATTAGTATAACAATTCAGATAGAGAATTCATGCTTCCATCATGAAAAGTCCCTAATTTTTGAATAATGTCCCTTTCAAATATTGAGATGTTCAAACCAGCTTCTTAGGGAACAGTATCCTTTAGGATGAAAAATTGCAAGGTCAGAGTTTTCCTTCCAAGCTAATAAAATTTGTCAGAGCTTGGACTACAAAAAGAGCATAATATCATAATTCTAGCCTTAATGCGTAATAAAATTTAAAAGCTGTATTTGAGCTGTTGCACTGCCATTCTACAAAACAATGTAACTCTACTCACTCAGCCCCCCAAATAATGACAACCAAAATAACAACACTTGAGAGTTATATGGAATTTCATCATACATATGATTGGCAGTAGAATATTTGTTGATCATAACAAATATGTAAACTTAGATTTGAAGATATGCCAAGTCATTAATATAGTGTTTCATAGACTGATTTAGAGAATTTAAGGTAGTAACATTAAATCTAGTTAAGTGTATATGCTATCATTGTTTGAAATAGGCTCCGTCTTACCACTAATGTCAAAGCACAGCCCTGAGAGCTATACCATGACTCCCTTGAAAATCTGAAATGCACAAAACTTTCTAAACATATCAAATTACAGATCTTTGGCTATCATTATCTCAAAATGAGCTACCTCCAAGGAATGCATATGTTCGACAAATACTGGAGCTGAATGGCTCTCAAGAAGCCAAGTCAACAGAGCCTTTAGAGATATATGATCCTATCATTTATAATATTCACTTCATTCCTGGAAACTCTGATAAAAATAGTAAGTAAAGCCCTCATATAGCCAATCAAATTTAAAAGCATGCTGTCTTGAACTGGATTAGCACACAAGTAGAACTTGAGACAAAAGCTTATATACAAGTAGTTTATTTTAAAACTCATTCTGCAGAGACATCCATAATGAGAGAGGCAGGTGCCATGGAAATCTGGGCAAAGTGTTTATACAATTCTTTTAATCTTCTGGATCCCAAATACTCTATTTGTACAATGGACTGTTACTGTGTGCACCCAAGCATTTTATTTGGTGAGCTTCATAATAGCTCACTTAGGACTGACAACTGCAATCAAGGCGTCAGTTGGTATCCAATACACAGTACCTATTAGGACATAAAAGCTAAGCAGTATCCATGTGGTATCTTTAATATGCTTTTCTTTCCCCCAAAAGTTAGTACTTGTCTGCTGCACAAGGCATGCCTTGCTGCTAAATCCTAGGGTTCTATGACGCACTCTCCTATTAGAGTTAGCCAGAGATTCGACATAGCTACTTTTTCTATGAGAAATCTATGTAATTACTTCTGATCTTATGGGCCATTATGACCTGAAGACGCTTAGCACCTTGCACTACAGCCTAGCCCTGGTGGAGTGGTCTCTATGTAGAATCCATTCAAAACTATCATTCTTTCAAGTCACTCAACAAGTAGACTGTGCCAATATTCTCAAGTGTGACATACGCTGCTTTCACAATGCAAAGAGGCTGTGGTAGCTAGCCTCCAGGATAGCCTCAGTTGTCTCTGCTTCTTAGTAGACATTCTTTTGCAGTTTCCTCTAACACTGAATAGAGCTGACCTGTGAAACCACGAATACACGGCAGAAATAAGGCTATGTAATGTACAAGTCTAAGTCAAAAAAAAAAAAAAAAGATACCGTGGCTTCTGACTTGACTGCTTTTAGTAAATTCCTTCTAGGATAAGCCACTTGTGATGTCATGAGGATATGAAAGTGACCTTTAGAAAAGGAACTGAAACCTCTTGCCAACAGCCAGGTAAGGCTATTCACCTTTGATCTCCTTGCAAGAAGATCCTTTAGCACCAGTCAACCTTCAGATAATATCAGGCCTGGCCAGTCTTGACCACAACAGCCTCATGAGAGACTCTGAGTCAGAACTTTCCAGCTAAGCTTCTCCCAGATTTCTGACATACGGAACCTATGAGATAAAAAATTGTATTGGTGATAGCTGGCTAACTTTTTAGTAATGTGCTATGTAGCAATAGATACCTAACACAGACTATGGTCCTGGAAGAGGTATGTGCCATGATCAAACATTTAAAATATGGGAGTGGCATGCTGGAACCTGGCAGTGGGCAGTGCTGGAAGGACAATGAGCAAGGTGTTAGTAAAAGCCAAAAGTGCTTTAAAACAAGACTGTTAGAAGATACCTAATGGCAACTGCTAGTAGGAACTTAAAAAGGAGTGAGGAGAATGTTACGGAAATTTGAGGAAAGAGGATTCTTGTATCATGACAGAAAGTTTAACAATGTTGTCACCTATAGTAATTTGCAAAGTAGAAAATACACCTAAGGAAATGGGTGATCTAAGATTTGCAGTCAGAGTGTTGAGGGTGCCCGCTGGTTTTTCTTATAGTTTATTTCTAATACCTGTCACTTCCTAGTCACCAAATCCAACCAGCAATGTATAGTGGAAAAGTGTGATGTTCTTTTTGATAAAAGGCAGAAGTGTGAGGCAGCGAAGGTGTCTGCTGTATTTTCTCAAGTACGAGCAAACAGCTTTGGATCCTTTTTACCAATAAGAATTGAGAAAAATACCTTTTGCTAGATGATATCTACAGAGCAAGTACCAGACGCTGTGTTGATTTGCTTTAGTTGAAATACCACATCTTTCACAGCAGCTTCAACTGGGCCTAACACTTGGTTACATTTACAGAAACTTGCTGTCATCATCTATGACCCATCCACTTTTGTTTTACTTTTTTCAGGAACAATACAGATCAACTGGACAAGATGTAGACCACATCACCTGCATCTTTTGAATGTTTGATGTGGCATTAATTTCTGGAATTCCTCCAAGGATGTTATGCTAGAGCATAACACAAAATGTTTCACTTCCTATCTACAATTCATCTCAATCCATCAAAAAATCAGAGCCTTCACAACTCTCAGTAGTAAGCTACCATACGTTAGCCTAGTGGGTGATAGAGCAAAGCATCCATCCACTTGCCGCCACTGGGCAAGAATGGTCCCATGATCATCAGTGTTAACTCCTTCACAATTTCATGAGTGAAAGCTAAGTGGATTTCCACAGACAGCTTGCACTACAATGTTCGGGAAAGGGAAAGGGGGCTGCTCAGTCTGCAGTAAGTTTCAGTCAGTTTGTCCCCACATGAATCTATCTGGTTAAACCTGTGCAAAACTGGAAGTCACAGGAATGACTGGAGGTGGAGGTGGAGCCATGAGGATTTTAAATGGCACGTAAGTGGCATCACATGCATAGGATATGATGCAAGTTTTTATTTTTTTCTTCTAAAAATGTCAAACCAAATTCCTTCTTTCTATGAACAATGTATCTTAAGGATAAAATTGCTAGAGGCTGAAGATGTCTCAGTTTTTATGTTTATTCATCAACAGATATTTACCGTGGACCTACAATGCACTAGGTGCTGAGACAGGCAAGGAAATAGCTATGTATCGAGGTAATAAAATACAACGAAAGATGGTAGCATCAAGGCAAAGAAAAATAAACTAAATGTGGTATATAAACATAAAATGGAATATTATTCACCTTAAAAAGAAAATGAAATTCTGATACATGCCACAACATGGATGAGCCTTGAAAACTTAAGCTAAGTGAGATAAGCCAGACACAAAATAACAAGTTTTGTTATGATCTTACTTACTTGATGTAACTAGAATGGCCAAATTCATAGAAACAGAAGGTAGAATGTTACCAGGAGCTGAGGGGGGTGGGAGGAGAGTGGGGAATTACTGCTTGATTTATGCAGAATTTCCATTTGGAATGAAGAAAATGTTTCGGAGATGTTTACCGGTAATAGCTGAGCAACAACATGAATGCACTTAGTGTCACTGAATTATTCAATTAAAAATGGTAAAGTGGCAAATTTTATATTATGCATTTTTGGCAAAATAAAAAAAACACAATACTGCAACAGAATTTATCCAGGACTTTGTATATTCAACCCATAATGTCATTAAACCTTAAGAACTTTTCTTATTATAGCAACATGGACAAAGTTCTAGGAAGTTACTGCCAGGTTCAAAGCCTTGGGGAATTCAAAAACTCCTTAGGCCTAGAAGCAATTTATTTGAGACCTTCAAGCAAAAAAGGGAAGAACCAATTATAGATCTAATATACTTTTCCTTGTCTTATTAAACACTGAAAAAAGACAGTAGCTCAGAGATACTACCATTATCATCTTAGGTCTAGTGCCCAGCATATTAAACAGGTCATCATCATTAGAAATAATATATTCCAAGTTCTTCTGATGTTACATTGTTAACTGCATACCTCAATAATTACAATATAGATTTAGCCAGTAATGTGAGATTATGGATACAATCTTCACAAAATGGAAAATAAAAATAGAATGAAAATAACAACCTTTTGACATCTCTGCTATTTTCACTATGCATCTAGAAATATATTTTATTCTTTGATCATTTAGGATATTGTTTTGCGCATACTTTGGTTAACAAATATGTACATGTCTATTACTTTTTCGTAAAGCTAATTAAAGGTATGTATTACAGGTTGGTACTCTATGCACATTACTGTTTGAGTACAAATTTCTCCTTGATTGTTAAATCTCCATGGCTAACAAATTCCACAGGTATTAAAGGGCTATAATTTTAAAACCATAATATCAGCTTATGAAGCCAATCTATACTTTAAGACACATCATTAGTCTTTAGTGAAGACACATGTGGATGGTAATACTTCTTTTGCTTGATTAAAAATCACAATAGAGGGAGTGCCCATCATGGATCAGAGGTAACAAATACAACTAGTATCCATGAGGATTTGAGTTCAATCCCTGGCCTTGCTCAGTGGGTTAAGGACCCAGTGTTGACAAGAACTGTGATATAGGTCACAGATGTGACTTGGATCTGGCCTTGCTGTGGCTATGGCATAGCTCAGAAACAACAGCTCTAATTCCACTCCTAGCCTGGGAACTTCCACATGCCATGGGTGCAGCCCTAAAACAACAACAACAACAAAAAAAATCACAGTAGATAAGCATTTTAAAAACATAATAAATATCAGTTGAAATGAACATAGGGCATTAAAACACATGGTTTCACTAAGTAATTGATTCCAAGAGTAGGACAGAGAATCAGCAAAAGCTGATGGGTAGATGAGGAACAGGGGAGCTGATAGTTGCACATTCATGGAAATTGCAAAATTAAAACTTAAGGATACAAAAGTGATAAATAGCGCAAAATGTCACAGTCAGGATCTTCATACCATCAGAAGTTAAATGCAGATTACACAGTCAGTATCCAACCAGGATCAGAACCCAGATGTTCTGACTCCCACCTCACATTCTCTGGTGTCCTACTCTCACATTCCACCAGAGGAGACTGCAATTCAGATAAAAGCTCACAGTGGAACTCATTTCTCAAGCACTAGTTAGTAAATTATCAAAGTGGCCTCAGGCTCCCAAAATAATTCAGTCAATTACAAACAAAAATTATCATTATATTGGAGGCTGTGATTTGCAAGAATCCCTGGAGATCCTGTAGTACAATCTTTCTTTTTTATTTTTTTGTTTTCAGGGCTACACCTGTGGCATATGGAAGTTCCCAGTCTAGAGGGTTGAATCAGAGCTGCAGCTGCAGACCTATGCCATAGCCACAGGAACGAGGGATTCAAGCAACATGCATCTATGACTTACATTGCAGCTTGCGGCAATGCGGATCCTTAACCCACTGAGGGATGCCAGGGATCTAAGTTGCATCCTCAGGGATATTAGTTATGTTCTTAATCCCCTAAGCCACAATGGAACGCCACAAACTTTCCTCATCTTAGGTTCTTTCAGCCTCACATGGAACACCTCTAGTGACCAGTGCTCACTGTTGAGCAAATTTGCCCATCCTGATTGATGGGGAAATTTACGTATTCAAGATTTCTTCCCAGTATTTCTTTAAAATCTTCCTCTCTTAGAATTCTGTTCTAACCTTTTCCTAACAGCTTTTCAAACATTTTGAAACTCCAAACTGGATGCTTATCTCCTTTTTTTTTTTTTTTTTGCTTATTCCTAATAAGACTTCTGGTCTGATCATTAGGCTCGGTGCTTTTCTGTTGCACTGTTATATTGTGCAATAAGATCACAGAGCAATCTGGAAACTACAAGAGCAGAAAACTAGTAAATAAAACACCTGACCACATCCATGTATCTTTTATTCTTATTGAGATAAAAAGGGAAGTAAACTCATATCCATGTCAACATGAGTCTCACCCCATCAACACCCTGTTAACCCATCTTACACACACTCAGTCTAGATTCAGATGTTTATACTGTTCTCTACAATGACTTTACTCACTATGGTCATTCTTTGTAATTGCTTGGCTAACTCAGCCTCATAAGGCCAAGGTCACATACTCAAAATCCTGTCCCTGAATATCTATTTCTTCAATGAATCCTCATCCAGAGGCTGACTTGAGTAACTCAATGTACATCTCACCTCTGAGCTCTTCCAGATTCCTTAAGCAGCAACCTTTCCTGACCCAGCTTCTCGAGGTGCCATGCATTCAGTTACTACTTTCCAAACTGTTTGCCCTCAGAAGGCTGTAATTCCATTACATGGTCCAGAATTAATACATATTAGGTTATATTTGAAGAAAATCTTCATAATATATATTTGCATGCTTTGATATGGTGTGTATATAAGGCTACGAAGAAATAAGACTAACACATAGCCAATGCTTCACACATCTTTCTGCATCAATTTAGTATTCTTTTGGTGAGAATTATTTAAATCAAAATTACACTCATAAATTAAATTCTCATTATAGGAAGCAATTACAGTGCTAAAAATGTCCTCAGCATTCTATACTGAATGTTCATTATTTGCTAGAGTACAAAGGTCATAGGGACTCACAGTTCACAGATGGTCTCCAGACTAAATAGGACACTCCAGAGGGACAGAGGAAACTTGTGTGTGGACTACCTAGATGGTGTTCCCTATTAGAATTTAATTTTAATTTTTAAAATCCTATTTTATTGCAGCACATACACTTAGCACAAGATCTATTCTTAACAAAATTTTAGCATAATGAACTATTTCTGACTCTAGGTATAATGTTGTACAGTAGTTCTCTAGAACTTGCTTGGTCCTGCTTAACTGACATTTCATGCCCATAGATTAATAGATCCCCATTTCCATCCCCCCCCCCCAGTACCACTTCTGCTGCTTTTAGGTGTTTGGATATTTTAGATACCTCTATTGTATAACACATTTTCTTTATCTATTCATCTGTTGATGGATATTCAGGTCATTTCCCCATCATGGCTATTTGTGACTACTGCTGCCATTCCTCCAAAGAAGACATAAAAAAGGTCAAGAGATACATTTAAAAAATAATCAATGTAACTAATCATCAGGCTAGTGCAAATCAAACTAAAATGAGCTATCATCTCCTATCTGTCAGGATGAATTTTCTAAAAAACAAAAAACAACAAATGTTGGTGACGATTCAGAGAAATTGGAACCCTAGAACGCTTTTGGTTAAAACAGTGTAACGGTTCTTTTAAAAATTAAAAATACATCTACAATACAATCCAGCAATCCCACTTCTGGGTATTTATCCAAAAGAACTAAAATAAGTAACTTGAAAAGCTACCAGTAGCATTTATTTTTAATGACTATCTTTCTAAGGTATCAACCTTGGATTTTTTTTTTTTAGAACAAAAGTGATAATCTAATTACTTAATACTGATGATCCCATTTATACTACTACTTGGTTAATTGAACAATTCCATTCAATTATATTTAATAAATATTATAATGCCTAAAATTTTAAGCATCCACATCTCTTTGCTAATCCAAGAAATCAGAATTATTTCTCTCATTTACACATGAACTTCTCGAGTTAAAAAATAATTGAAATCGAAGTCTGGTAGAATTCTCTTTCATGTTATTATCAGAAAGTCATTATTGGAAGATTCAAAATAGTTTTTAATGAAGAAAAACATAGATGAACATTTTTATCTTCTCTTTTAAATAATGACAGAGAAAAAAGAATTAACTATTGATTATTTACAACAAACTCTGAGTTAAGTTCAATGTGACACAGTTGTTAAAACTGCCATGTAGTAAACCTCATACAATGTTCTGTTTTTATTTTTTATTTTTGTTTTTTTTAGGGTCACCCATGGCATATGGAGGTTCCTAGGCTAGGGGTTATATGGATCTATAGCTGCTGGCCTACACCACAGCCACAGCAATGCCAGATCTGAGCCGGGTCTGCAACCTGCACCACAGCTCACGGCAATGGCAGATCCTTAACCCACTGAGTGAGGCCAGGGATTGAACCTGCATCCTCATGGATGCTGGTCACATTCGTTTCCACTGAATCACGATGGGAACTCCTCTGCTGACATTATATTGAAGAGTGGGGATGAGAACACATACACTTTAGCAATGTAGCCTTGAATGACATGCTTTAAATCATAGCTCCTTTTCTTATACCACAAGCTAACACTGAATCCCTTCAAATGGTTGAGTTTTGTATATTACAGTTGCAGACAGAAAATGGATTCATTAGGAGACTAAAGAAGGAGGACATTATATTCCCACTGGGGAACTCAAAGCTTGATGGAAATAATGAGATTTGAGTTGCAGAGGTAGAAATGGAAATGAGGTAACTTAAACTTGGACATATACTTGTATAAGAATAGAAAATTCTTGGAATAGGGACACCATAAACATAACCAGCAAAGTACAGATAAGCACATGGAACACAGATCTGAAAAGGAAAGGAAGCTTGGGCCAGATTGGGAAGGGATTAGAGACTTTTCTGTAGGTGAATCCTAGCTTAATGTATTTTATTAATACTTTACCATAGGTAAATCCTAACTTCCTTTCAATAACTTGCTTTAATTGTGCTCCTTATCTTCTCATGTTATGTATGTTTAAGAGAATTTCTCACATTACCTGTCCCACATATTATAACCCATTGTTACATTTTGTCCTATTTCATTTATCAAGTACTTTGCATATACAAATCTATTTCTCCAATAAGATTTTAAACCACTCAAGGACAGGAGCTTTGCCATGTTCGTTTTTTATTTCCCACTAAAATGCTAAGCTGCCAATAAAAATTTATGTGAAAGTTCTTTCCAGAGTATATTGAAGATATAATTGGGATTGTGCCTTAATATATATTGATGAATTGTAAAAGCTAGGAGAAGATGGCTGTTTCTAGAAATCCTCAAAGGAAAAGACTCTTATTTAAAACAAATAGTTTCACATCCTGTACAAATTATCAAGAGGCTGGAAAATAGAGTACCCTGACTATGGAGGCCAAGGTTATATTACACTCAGAAAGTGACAGTAATGAAAGTCAAGCACTAGATAGGATGGCCACCCTGCCAGCATCAACAGGGGACTAGTAGTCAGTGAGTTTGACATCAGAAACTCATTAATTGCAGGACTAACAGGTGAGAATAATAAACCATAGCTTAAGAAAATTTGTGCCTATAAGCTAATTGAAGCCTAAAGGACATTAGGCGATGAAATTGTAAGGCATGACTATTTCTTTTTAAGAAAGTGCCACCAGTGATTGTTGAAAATGAGATTTAACTTAGTAAACTTTAGCATTATTATCCTTCTGCTTTTCCCTTTTTTTCCCCCTGAAGTTGTCATCAGAAGGATGCATGTTTATCATGTGTATTTTATTTTAGACTTATTTGTCACTTGCTAATATGCTTGTGACGATGACTGTAAGAAGTGATGGAATTCAAATTATTTTCCACACATAGGCCTGTTTTACCCTGATGGTGTTAATAGTTGCCTCATTATTTCAATGGCATTTTCTTCAATGTCACGATGTCTCTCTGAGGATGTGTTACGTTTTCATAATTGCTGTCTTCCCAAGCATTCTGATTTCTCAATGTGACAAACACTACCCCTAAGATTTGAGATTCACAGCTCTTACAGGAAATCTCCATCTCTTAGAGGGTTTTTAAACTCATTTTGCCAACGGCTGAATTTTTTATCTGTAGATAAGCAGTTTTTCAGAATTTTTATACCACAAAAAATTTCCAGTCTTATGTTTCTTTGATACTGTGCCATTTTCATGACATCAGGAATTATAAAGCAGAGGCTACTGGTGAGGGAATTCCTTTATCTCTGACTTCGGTATAGCTCCTGGAAAACATGGTAATTTTTGCTTGTCTTGAAAGAATATGAGTACATATAAGATGTACTAGAATATATTTTAAGATTCTAAGCAGACCTCAATAGAATGCTATATGCTTAAAAGGATAAATGAGCAAAAATGGAAAAAATTTCAATTAAGGGTATACTTCTTAAGCAGAATTTTTAAAAGAATTTTGGATTTTGTCTTACTCAAATTAAAAAAAATACCAAAAAAATCCTTTTCTTTCATTTATCTCCAGCTCTTCTAGTTATTACTCACTTGTTACTGATTTCCTTGGTGTGTAAATGAATAGTCTTAAGTAACTTAGCTCCCATTTATTACAGTAGCTTATCAGTGTGCTTAGAGGCACTTGAACAACCAACGCTCACACCTAGAATTCTAACAGTACAAGCCTTCCAAGTCCACTCTGGCCCACCTCTAATTGTTCTCTGCACTGAGCAGCCAGAGGGAGTTTTTCAACAAGCAAACTTGTTCATGGCGTCTTCTTGTTAGAACTCTTTGGTGCTTTCCCTTTGCTCTTAGGTTAAACCAAATTTTGTTACCGTGATCTACAAATTCCACCAGGATGTGTACCTTCTTCTCCAAGCTTATCTTGTATTTTGCTTCCTCTCACTATTGTGCTTGAAATCACATTTGCCTTCCACACGATTTTTCCTCAAATAGCTCTCATTATATAGCACTTAATGTGTTGAAATTATTTTTAAGGTCTTTCTTCCCTACAGAATATTAATATCTTGAAGTCAGATACTGTTTTTTTTTCTATCCCCAATGCTTAGGATCATTCATATCACATATTAGTTGCTACCACATAAATACTTGCTTAAAGAATACATTTTAATGAATAAAATTTCAGGCCTAACTAGAAAAAATTATCACTGCTTGTACATTAATGAGGAAAAACCTCTCATAACGAACATAACACCTAATGCAGTCAAAATATAAATTTCCAAAGAAGTTGTCTCTAAGAACTTAGACTCTTTCTGCTCAAAGTATAAGCTAGGGAATAGAAACATCAATAACACCTGGGAGCTTACTAGAAATTCAGGATCTGCAAACCCTAGCCCCAACCTACTAAATCAGAATCTACATTTTTAGAAGACTCCAGGATAATTTGTGTGTGTATTAAAGTTTGAGAAGTACAGATCATTATTTTACACTGATTTATAGAAGAGGCCTTTATATCAATCAAGATAGCCATGTGCTTCTAGAGGTGAAGAATTAATATGGAAAAAAGTCATTTTTAAAGAATAATTTATAAATTCATTAGTGCTTTCAATGAAGAGGTAATGAAAAGCAAATATCTGCTAAGTGCTCTGCTAGAACACTAGACATGCCATGATGTTTAAAAGTGATGGAGTTACTGTCCTTGTGCAGTGTTCCAGCTATTCAGAAGATAAGCTTACATAAAGCATACAAAAACTATCATACATTTAGAATTAGAGCAAAAACTAACAGAAATTCAGGTTAATATAAATCAAATAAAAAAATTTTAAGGAGAAAATGATTCCAAACTTCATTTCTCTCTACAATCAACTGTATGTCAGATAAATATTATGAATACAAACAATGTTACTGAAACTCACCTGTTTTATATTAAGCTACAATTTGATGTCAAAAAAAAAAATGACAGCCAAGTAAGAACTGAAGAACTGTTTAACAGGACACAATATTAAGAAGCATACATATGTAAGTAAAACATAATGAAGTGCCATTTTATATGAAGAATACATAATAAAATATATGAATAAAATATACTGAATTATTGACTAACTCTTTGACAAAAGAAGTTAAAATCTCTATTCAGTAAAATACACCAGAATAAATTACATATGTATAGAAGAGTTAAATATTAAAAATAAAACTGTTATAACCAGAATTAAGAAAAATGTGTAAATTTTCATTTATTTATTTTTGTCTTTTGTCATTTTAGGGCCGCACCTGTGCCATATGGAGGTTCCCAGGCCAGGGGTCAAATCGGAGCTACAGCTGCTGGCCTATGTCAGAGCCACAGCGACTCGGGATCCGAGCCGCGTCTGCAACCTACACCACAGCTCACTGCAATGCCAGATGGTTAACACACTGAGCAAGGCCAGGGATTGAACCCACAACCTCATGGTTCCTAGTCGGATTCATTAACCACTGAGCCACGATGGGAACTCTAATTTTTAAAAGAAAGATGTCTCTGTCACTTGCTCTTGCATACTTCCTTGTGTCTGACCAATCTTTGCAATGAGAACAATTAGAAAAACTAGATAATTAAAAAAAATCTGTTTGAATTCATCAGAGAAATATTAATGCAGCAAGAACTTGAAGAATCAAGATCCCAGACAAAAATGAAGTGCGGAATAGGAGTCTGACATTTGTGTCAACTCGTACCCCTGAGATATTTTCCATCTCTTAAACTATGGCCAAGAGGTGAAAAAAAAAAAAAAAATGAGTAGCACTTTTATGGACCCAGGAAGAAAATATTATGTCCAGGGTTGACCAGGAAGAATAAAAACAACCCTGCTGCCAGTTATAATTTCCAAAGGCTATACTTGTGAATAAAAAGATAAGCTTTTAAGATGGCTGAAATTCAGCTTCTAATCAGCTGAATTTCAGACTAGATTAAGGTGATAATTCCATAGCCTAAACACCAGACACACATAAAAATTCTATCTGGAAGATTATGTCAATTATACAGAGCTCCCAGCCCCATCAATAAAAACAAACTTAAAAAAAATCACAACAGATGGCATTCAGGGAAAAATTACTTTGAATACCAACATACAGGAGATCTGTATTATCAAAGTTATCAGACCTTCACGTTTAAGTTAACTGTGATTAAAGATTTGCTGAAGGTGTTAAGCATGAAGGATTTCAGAGAGAACAGCAATCTGTTTCTAAAACAGTCAAATGTAAAATCTAGAAATGGAAAATACAATAACCAATTAAGAATTTAACTCAGATTCAGCAGCAAGGGGACCAGTGAAACAGAATATAATTCAATTAAAGTAACTAAAATGATGCAAAGAATGAAAAAAAGAACATATGGGATATAGAAGAAATCTTTTAAATCAAGTTAATGGGAGAAGAGAAAAAAAAATACCCTAGAAGAAATCTTTAGGAATTAATAAAGAAAAACTGAAAAGGTAAATCCAGGTGAATACTGAATGTATAAAATCATGATAATATGCCTAGTAGGGTTTACATTTATATAGAATAGAAATACACATCACTAAAACTGTTAACAATAGAGGTTAGGATAAACAGAAACAAAGCATAATTTATACACACACACACACACACACACATATATATATAAAACACTTTGCTGTGCACCTGAAACACGTTGTAAATCAACTATGCTCCAAAACAAAATAAAATTTTTTAAAAATATAAGTGAAAGAAGTAAATAAGAGTAAGAACAGCCATTAATGAATTGGAAATCAAGTGTTCCATAGAGAAAACTTACTTTTAAAAAAAGAGTGATGGAGTTCTCATCATGGCTCAGCGGAAACGAATCCGACTAGGAATCACGAGGTTGTGGGTTCGATCCCTGGCCATGCTCAGTGGGTTAATGCTGTGGCGTAGACACGACTTGGATCCCGAGTTGCTGTGGCTGTGGTGTAGGCTGGCAGCTGTAGCTCTGAATCAACCCCTAGCCTGGGAACCTCCACATGCCGTGGGTGCGGCCCTAAAATGACAAAAGACAAAAAAAAAATAAAAATAAAAAAATAAAAAATAAAAAAAGACATGACAGAACTCAACAAAAACTGAAAAAAATTTAAAAAGAGAACTCAAATGACTAATATTATAAATATAAAGCAGACATCCCTAGAGATTTTGTAGACATTAAAAAGAATTCTGACAAATCTTATGGCAAAAATTTTGAAAATTAAATGAAGAAAATTCCTGGAAAAATATAAAACTTATCAAAACTGTAATTAAGAGATATAAAAAAACTGAATATATATTTCTCTATCTATTCAATCCACAGTGAAAATATTCCACAAAGAAATTTCTTGGCCCTTGATGGATTTATTGGTGAACTCATCCAAATATCTAAGAAAAAAATGTGTTAAGATGACTCCTAGATATTCCAGAACATAGAGGAAAAGGGAATCATTACCAGCTCATTTTATAGAATCAGAGTAACCTTGATCCCAGCACCTGGCACGGACATTAGAAGAGGGAAAAATCACAGACCAATCTCTTATAAACATAGATGTAAAAGAAAATTTACAGAGCTAATCCAACAAATCATCGAAAGGATAATACATCATAACCAACTGGAAATGTCTCCAAAAATGCAAGATTGGTTTTAATGTTTGAAAAAGCAATGTAATGAATTGAGAATTCTTCAATATGTACTGTTAAGTCAAAATATAATAGACTAAACATGTAGGAATCTCAATTTTGTTGAACAAAAACAGAAATAGAATGACATTTGCAAAATGGTAATGGTGATTTTTTTCCACCTGAGAACACAACAAATTTTAATTTTATTCTCCATTTTGATAGTTTTCCTTGATTTTAAGTAATGAATTCACAATAAATTTCCTTTAAAAAAAGCAATGTAATATGTTACAGTAAAAACAGACATCGTCCTACATTCTGGGCTTTTTTACTTCTAGATACTATTAGAGCTAAAAACTATCTTTTTATCCACTCCTTTTATTATATTGGTGCTCTCCAGACTCACCCCTAGCATAAAACCTGTTATTCACTTTTTATTGCGTTCAGTCTCTATCATCCAGTCTTTTATGTGAGATTTAAAAAACGGTTCTAATATAAGGTATTTTAAGAAGGCAAAGAAGTTAGCTATTAAAACAATAAATAGAGTTTTTGAAGTACCTCAGCATATTTTATGATATTTATAACAACATATAATCTGTGGTGGTCAGAAGAACAAAGTGCTAATAAGATACGTGGAATCAGATGAATCTGGGCTTGTGTAGATGCTTGTCTTTTATTATAATTCTTTGTCTTAACTTCTGTAAGCATCTACTTCCTCATTTTTTTATACAGAGGAGGAGAATATAACATACCTCATAGGGCCCTTATGACTATTTAGTAGATGGCATACTCAGCATTATTATTACTGAGAGGAATCACACTTGTCTAAGGTTCAGAGACATATTTTGACATTTTCATTAGTTAGCAATGGTAGCAAATAGCCACTGAACCTGATGCCAGGCCATATACAGCTACCAACTGTAATATTTTAAATGGCTTTGCATATAGAAACATAAAAGATAAGAGATACATGCTTTCTAGAGCACTTTAATTACTACTAAGGATAGAGCACCAGAACAAATTCTCAAGTAGATGATGGTAACTTAAAGTGCTTTTTCTAACTTCTGAATACTGTCTCCTTAATAGCATTTACTGACACCCTAGTTTTCCTTAGAAACAATTCTTCCCTTTAGATTCTATCCATGGATCACCTTGACAGTGTCTTATCTCTGTCACATTTCGCTTTTCTTATCTTCTCTTTCAAGGGTTGAATGGAATCAATAAGAGAGAGTGTCACTTTCTAACGAGAGGGATGCAAATCAAAGAGAAGGGGTGACTTAAGTATTAAATTGACTGCTCTGTTACTTGCAGCAGAATTTCACAACTCAGGAGCCACAAGCACCAATTCACAGGTAAAGCAGCATCAAAGGCTTTGTCTGTGATATCAGGCAGAGTGTACTTGGCTGTTTCTTGATGGAACAGGCATGTTTAGATCCCAAATAAAGGACAGAAAAATCCTCAGCTGTCTCTGCATATATAAGGTCATGCAATAAAGCTTATTTCTAAGGAGGAAATGTGAATGTTGCAAGAGCAAGTCCTCTTAAGGAGTTATTATGCCATGATGCCAATTTCCACTGAAATTGTTCCTGCCCATTAATGTTAATTACCAATAATTTTCAGACCCTGCCAGCTAGAACAGTTTTGTGGGCATATAAATTCAATAAATATGGTATGACTAATAAGTGCTAAGGTTGAGACCTAATACCCCAGAAGAAAATAAGGCAAATGTGAAGTGGGTTTTTATTGTGCCCTCAATTGAACCCTTCTTACCATTTTTTTTTTTTGTCTTTTTGCCTTTATCTAGAGCCGCACCCACGGCATATGGAGGTTCCCAGGCTAGGGGTCTAACAGGAGCTATAGCTGCCGGCCTACACCACAGCCACAGCAACGCGGGATCCGAGCCGCATCTGCTACCTACACCACAGCTCACGGCAACGCCGGATCCTTAACCCACTGAACGAGGCCAGGGATCGAACCCGCAACCTCACGGTTCTTAGTCGGATTCGTTAACCACTGAGCCACGAAGGGAACTCCAATTGAACCTTTCTTGATCTCTCAACCACATACGTCTCACATTCAAAAGCAGTTTTTACCCTTTTTCAGGAAAACTTTCTGTAGGGTGACAGCTACAAACCCCTGAAAATATTCGGACATAAGGGGTTTGGAACATGCATCTCCTTTTGGAATCTCTAGATGTTTGCAGATAAAACTCCCTTTCTACAGGGAATTTTACTTTATGAGAGGGAGAGGTCTCTAAGATTGTGGGGCATAGTTAAGAAAAAAAGCAGTCTTGAGAGTCTTAAAGATGAGTTGCCTACTTTAGACACTTTTAGCTTCAGGAATAGACTCAGGCTTTGTGGGCTTTGAGGTTTGTATAATTTGGGAACCCTCTCTAAGAAATAAGAATACAAAGTTACAGACACAAAATTAGGTCCAAGAGTGAGTTTTTTTTATATATAAAATAAGAAAAAAGATACATATTGCAAGTTTTTAAAAGATAACAAATACATGCTGAAAAAATCTACACCCATGGCTTTAGAAGGTCTCTGTGCAAGTGATAGGGTTTATTCTCCTCAAAGTAAAACCCTCTTGTAATTAGCAAGCTAAAGATGACCAATTTATTTACTTCATTGATTCTCAATTATTCAGACATTAAAATGCTATAAGGAATGAGTAAAAAATAATACAGTTAGAAATTGTCCTGGGAAATTGCTATAGGAATTCAATAGAGGACATATAATAATTAGTATTACTACAGTTTACATTCTGCCTATCACAGTGACTGGTATGTATTAGAGAACACTCAGCATTTTACTGAACAATACCATTTACAAATTTATTATCAAGGAAGACAGTATATTTGACTGTACAACAGTGAGGAAAATTTTAATTCCTTTAAATAGCAGGCTTATCTATAATGCAAAATTCTGTTAAAAATAGTTAAAGATATGTTTTATAAAGTATACCAAAATTAATGTAAAACAAAGATTTCCTTTTAAAAATATGGAGGCTGATATTCCATTTTATAGGTGTAATTAGCTAATAACTTAGGAAAAGGAGGAATTAAAACATTTGAAATTTCTAGCTGCTGCATTTAAAAATGCATATTTTGTTCTTTTTATGGCTAAGTAGTATTTGTGTATATATATCATATCTTCTTAATCCATTCATCTGTCAATGGACATTTAGGTTGTTTTCATGTCTTGGTTATTATGAATAGTGCTGAAGTGAACACAGGGGTGCATGTTATCTTTTTCAATCAAAGCTTTGTCTGGATATATACCCAGGAGTGGGATTGCTAGGTATCACTTATATCTAGAATCTAATATATAGAACAAATGAACCTATCCACAGAAAAGAAAAAAAAATTCATGGAATTGAAGAACAGACTTGGTTCTGTTGCCAAGAGGGAGTGGGAGGTAGTGGGCTGGACTGGGAGTTTGGAATTAGTAGATACAAACTATTGCATTTGGAGTGGATAAGCAATGAGATCCTGCTGTACAGCACAGGGAACTATATCTAGTCACTTGTGATAGAAAATGATAGAGAAGAATGTGAGAAAAAGAGTATATATATATATATGACTGGGTCACTTTGCTGTTCAGTTGGAATTGACAGAACATTGTAAATAAACTATAATAGAAAAAATAAAAATCTTAAAAAATGCATATTAAGTAAAAAAAAATTAAAATGTCCACTCATACTGTAGACTCCAGATAGTAATATTCTTAAAAAAAAAACAGGTCTAAGTGCTAATTTTTATAATTGGTATAGATCTAGTCATTCAACAATATAGGAGGCATTCTCAGCTTTGTTAACAATTTCCACACTTTCCTACGAAATCAAAATTGCTTCAACTTGTACACACAGTCATTTGTACTTTATCTTTTTATGCTTCCCCTTTCTTCTTAAAAGTCATCATTAATCCTGGACTTCTGAAAACTTAGCTTCCAAATAGGGACAGTTATAATAAATTTTAAACTATATTAAAGGGTAGGACCAAGTGGAGAGAAGAAATGCATCTTGCTTTGCAATGCAAGTGCAGTACTCAAAGATTAGAGCCATACTACAATAAACAATACTCCTGAAAAAGATGATGTTCCCTTTGGGCCCACAGTGTAAATGCCAATAAATGTTAATGATTAAACGAGTATTTTGCTCTCAGGAATTCATTCATACATCAATTTAGGAAACAGAGTAACTTATGACAACTGTGACTTTTTGATAATTCCCTGTGGTTAACTTTAATAAAAATTATACAAAAAAAAATCTCGAAAAAAAAATGAAAGGGACTGCTCATCTGCTTTATTAAAAGCACTCAGAAAAACTTTCTTAGCTATACATTAAATAAAACTATATGAATTATAGAAAAACAACATGTACAATTTTAATATTAATAGTTAAACCAATGCATACTCTTCAGAGACCACTGAACTCAAATACTTCATTTTGTGTACACAAACTAGAATGCTGAAGTGCTATTTCCAAGGTCAAGGTGAGAGTCATGCTAGCAAACTGGACCAAGAAGTATATCTCTGAAGTTGGTGTAATGCTCTATCCTGAATGTGAAATCGGTGATTGTTTCCACATAAGAAATAGAAATATCATAGTTTTTAACCTCACAATACATCAGCATAATTGCACAAGGATAAATGAATCAAACAAATACTGAGTACTCATAAGACACAACTAAGGGTTAAAGAGCTGTCCTTTCATGGTATCGGTAAATTTAAGTTCTAAAACAGAGATATGGATGGAGGAAAGTACAAGAACACAGCCAGGCACATATAATCTAGCCTTCTGTCTTAAAGATCTAAAATTATTTCATTAAGGTATTCTGATTTATCTGAAGTCAAATAATGAGCCTGAGTGTTCATCATATACATGGTATAAGCATGCAGATTTTCCCCAATGTTCTGAATTCTCTACCTAATTACAACTAAGTTTCCAAAAAGTGGTCTGTAATAGTACCTTTAGATAAATGGCTATTGGCTATGTCTGTGGCATAACTCAGCTTTCTCCTAGAATCATGATTTGACATTTTCCCTAGATCAAGCTATTTGTCATTTAATATTTCTATTTTACTAATTCACATGCCATTACGTATACAGTGGGTCTCTGTTATAGAAATGTCCTACATGGAATATGAAAGAAGAGAATATGATTTCACTCATTTATAACTTAAATGATTTTGCAATTAATATGAAAAGAAAATCTACCTCATCAGAGAAGAAAGACCTTTACCACTAACCACCCACAACAGGAAAAATTTTCCCCAACAGGAAATATTTCTTAGTGCGATGAAAACCTAACACTTAAAAAGACAGTTTTTGAAAATCAGTATTTTAAGTCATTCATTAAGGATTTCTTTTTCTTTCAGTTACTACACCATGTATAGAGATAGAGAAAATAAGATGCTTGACTTTCCCTTGAGTAACTCAAAAACTGATATGAGAGAGCTCTTTGAAACAGACACTCTGCAAATAGAAGAATGCTACAATTGAAAAATGTACAAGGTATCAAGTGACCACAGATGTATGAATGACCAATATTGTTCAGGAAATTAGAGAAAGATCAGACCATCTTATTTTTTGGTTGTAGCCTTCCTAATTCGAGGTAAATAATTGGTTCTTATGAAAAGTAAAATTTTCGTTTCTAAAAAGTCATTTATCTAGAGATTTTATGAATATAAATTAATACACATTAATTGTTAATTAGTTTATTTACATTATAAACAATTCATAACCAGGATCTACAATCTCCCTTCAGAGACACAATACTTCTAAAGTTATCAGCATACCAAAGAAATTAGGAAACAGTTACTGTCTCATTTGACAAACTTAATTCTCTAAGGATCTACTGCCCCTAAATATTCCTTTTGGGACTTCCAGACCTTTGTTACCTTATTGGAAAATGTGAGCCATTTTCATTCTCAGTGATAATTCTCCCAAACTTTTCATGTCGAAGTAGTGCTGTATTTATGTTCGTGTGTTTCTGTGCATGCAGGTGTGTCTGTACATGTATATTTAACAACTATCAGTAACATAAGCTGCAATGTGTGGTATTCAACAGGCATAATTTTTTTTTTTTAATTGGGAAGAAAGCACTGTTAGCAGAGCAAATATCACAGAGGAAAAAGAGCAGAAAAGCTTTGGATTATCATGCTGTTGAGGAGTTTAGTTTAGCAGTAGCGGAGGATATGGGGAGTGAGACAGATTCGAAATCTAGTTTTCACCAGATTCTGGAAGTCCTTGAAGGTAAGGAGTTTACACTGGAACCCTTAGGTTCTATGGTTTAGAAAATGGAGAGTCATTCCTACAGAAGAAGTTTAAGGGCCTGGGGCTGTGGAATGGAAGGAGAACAGATGATCCAGGCATTCAGCGGGGCACAGTCCAGTTGGTGCCTGAGCTCTGAATTTTCATGTACATAAAGGAGGAGAATATTTGTATGCAAAAGTGTGCCTTAGGTAGCTAAACAAACTGATAAATGACTGCAACCCAAAGTTAATGGGTGATAATAGATGCTACTTCACTCTGATATTGTACGAACATGTATCACAGCCCTGCTGGAAACAAACAGTTTTTACCAAAGATATGATGGCTAAGCTGTGTATTTCCAGGATTCTGATAGTTTTATAAAGTGATCTATTGGGGCAGAAGGGCATAAGATCAAAGCACTACAGACAGTATTAACTTACTTAGCCAAAACACAACTCCCGTATTTCAAAGCCCTTGGTATAAATCCATTATTCACAGAGATTAGATTCTCTTTTTGAAGATGCTTTCGGCGTATATATACTAAGAGAACTGGATCCCGGTATCCAAACTCTGCCCCAATATTTCTACCTCTTTGCTACTATGATGTTAAATTAACACCTCTTGCTAAATGCTACCTTTTTCTAACCGTCCAGCAGCCAGTACAGCAACTAGTCTTAGGTCATGAAACTCCCTGACTTCTGTAAAATAATGCTATTTTCTACAAGACTTAAGTTTGCTGATGTTTCAAGTTCAGTAGGGAGTTTCCTTGTATGCACTCTGTCAGTGAACAGTAGATAATGAAGAGCTCTCCTGTCCTGTCTGTTGAATACCTGAAGGCTAACTAAAAGGAACATGAATGGACTTCAGTGGTAAACAATGGTAACGGAAAGTAGCAAATGCTTTTAGTTGCTTTTCTGATGCACCCAGCACTAGTGAAATCAATCTTCAAAATGAGAGGGAAACCTCATGGCCAGCTCCACTAAAAAAAAATTATTTTTTTTACTAATAATCAAATATGTCCTTAATAAATTGTAGAGACAATACTGAAATAATTTTATGGGTATGAGTATTTTGAAGTCTAGAAATTGTTTTTGCTGAGAAATATCCCATAGAGCTGGCTTTGTGTACATTCATTATTCATTGTAATTTGCTGAATACCTATGAAACTCATTTACAGTTTTATGTACCCCATTAAAAGATGATCATATAAAATCTTTTTTTGTTGCCGTTTTTAATTTTCTAAATTGCGATACTTAGCATTATAGGTAGATGACTAGAAATTACAATGCATACAACGTACAAAAAAAAGATATACGGAAGGTTCAATTAAGAACATATTTTGGGTTATCATGAAATCTTACTGGTGCAGTAAAGCACAACATACCTATTTAATTTGTAATACATGTAATCCAAATAAGGGTGATAATTTTCCAGAGTAATTTTAATTGTTTCATTCTGTGGTTTAACAGGCTCCTAAAGGGAGCAGGATAATTTATTTATTTTTATTTTTTTTTCATTATAGCTGGTTTACAGGTTTCTGTCAGTTTTCCAGCTGCACAGCATGGTGACGAGGATAAACGTACATATATGGATTTGTCACAAGTGATTAGACATAGTTCCCAGTGCTATACAGCAGGATCTCCTTGCTTTTCCATCCCAGAGGCAATAGTATACAACTGTCAACCCCAGACTCCCATACCATCCCATTCCCTTGCCCACCCTCTTGGCAACCCCAAGTCTGTTCTCCAAGTCTGTGATTTTCTTTTCTGTAGAAAGGTTCATTTGTGTAGTATTTTAGATTCCAGATATAAGTGATATCATATGGTATCTTTCTCCTTCTGACTTACTTCACTCAGTATGAAGGTCTCTAATTCCATCCATGTTGCTGCAAATGACATTATTTTATTCTTTTTTATGGCTGAATAGTATTCCATCGTGTATATATACCACATCTTCCTAATCCAATCATCTGTTGATGGACATCTGGGTTATTTCCATGTCTTGGCTATTGTGAATAGGGCTGCAAAGAATATGAGTGTGCAGGTGTCTTTTTCAAGGAAAGTTTTGTCCGGATACATGCCCAAGAGTGGGACTGCTGGGTCATATGGTAGTTCTATGTATAGTTTTCTAAGGTACCTCCACACTGTCTTCCATAGTGGTTGTACCAGCTTACCTTCCCACCAACAATGCAGGAGGGTTCCCTTTTCTCCATACTCCCCTCCAGCATTTGCTGTTTGTGGACTTATTAATGATGGCCATTCTGACTGGTGTGAGGTGGTATCTCCTGGTAGTTTTGATTTGCATTTCTCTAGTCATCAGTGATGACATTTTTTCATGTACTTGTTGGCCATCTGCATATCTTCTTTGGAGAAATGTCTATTCAGGTCCTTTGCCCATTTTTCAATGGGGTTGTTGGCTTTTTTGCTGTTGAGTTGTATAAGTTGTTTGTATATTTTAGAGATTAAGCCCTTGTCAGTTGCATCATTTGAAACAATTTTCTCCCATTCTGTAAATTGCCTTTTAGTTTACTTTTTGGTTTCCTTTGCTATGCAAAAGCTTGTCAGCTTGATCTGGTCCCATTGGTTTATCTTTGCTTTTATTTCTGTTGCTTTGGGAGACTGACCTGAGAAAGCATTTGTAAGGCTGATGTCAGAGAATGTTTTGCCAATGTTTTCTTCCAGGAGTTTAATGGTGTCTTGCCTTATATTTAAGTATTTAAGCCATTTAGAGTTTATTTTTGTGCATGGTGTGAGAGTGTGTTCTAGTTTCATTGATTTGCATGCAGCTGTCCAGCTTTCCCAGCAATGCTTACTGAAAAAACTTTCTTTTTTCCATTTTATGTTCTTGCCTCCTTTGTCAAAGATCAATTGACCATAGGCGTTTGGTTTTATTCTGAGTTCTCTATTCTGTTCCATTGGTCCGTATGTCTGTTTTGGTAACAGTACCAACTGTCTTAATTACTGTGGCCCTGTTAATATTGCCTGAAGTCTGGGAGAGTTATGCCTCAGGAGCAGGAGAATTTATAATCAATAATATATTGAGTTTCTGATGATTAGGTGATATTAAGAAAATAATGTTCACTGTTTGCCTTCTTTTCTCTCTTAGCTTTATTCTTTTCTACCTCTCACTTTTTGTTTTTGTCCTTTTTTTTTCTTTTAGGGCCACACCTGCAGTGTATGGAGGTTCCCAAGCTAAGGGTCCATTGGAAACTGTAACTGCTGGCCTACACCAAAGCCAGAGCAACAGGGGATCTGAGCCACCTCTGCTACCTCCACCATAGCTCATGCCAGCGCCACATCCTTAACCCACTGAGGGAGGCCAGGGATTGAATCTGTGTCCTCATGGATACTAGTCAGATTTGTTTCTGCTGAGCCATGATGGGAACTTCACCTCTCACTTTTTACAAGAAAATAAGACCAATTATTACGAAGAATGAAATACAGTACCCTTTGGGACATTTTAATTCCTTACTTTTGTAAACCCATTCTTGTTAGAGCTTATTAAATATTCCAGAACTTCCAGCATACTTGATATCACAACTTTGAAGTTTTGTTCATTTTGTGACTGTCGGTATTTCTAATTAGAGTATCATCATTCTTCCTTCTTTTTTTTCAGATACTCCCATGGGGGAAACATTAAAATCCTGAAAAGGATTTTTTTTTAAAACCCAGGATTATAATTTCTGACTTTATTTTTTACTCAGAATATTATTTCTGTTCTTTTCGTTTGCCATCAGAGAATAGCTTGTGCAATTGCTATTTAAAATGTACAGCATTAAAAAAAATCGGTCAGGCTGAAATCTCACCAGTAAACTCACCTTCCAGTCTATTAAAAGAAGAATGGAAATTTGTATATGTATAACTGAATCACTTTGTTGTAGAGTAGAAATTATCACAACACTGTAAATCAACTATACATCAATAAAACTTTAAAAAAGTAAAAAAAATTAAAATTCGCTCATTGGATTATGTATTATCATAGATTAAACTGATGTGTTAATACTATAATTATGAATCACTCTACTAGCCTCTTAATGTGAACAAACTTTACACTTTACGCTTGTACCATACTTTGTAACATTTCAAAGAGCATAAACGTTAAAACTTTATTATCAATAATATCAATACAGAACAACCGTCTTTGTCTCACTTTTAATTTAGGCAACAATTTTAATTTGATTTTAGGGTCACACATTTACTTATGGCAGGTAATTAAATTACTTTATAAGTAAAAAATCATTATATGTGTCATAATGTGGAGCCATGTTGGAGGCAAAAGGAAATATGTGAACTCTGACTTTAATGAAAGCAAACATCAATTTCTTAAAAATCTACTTCTTTGTTTATCTCATTTTGAATTGAGAAAATTGCGATGTTTGCCAATTTCTCTTGACCAAAATATAGCCTAAAGCAATTTTAGTTAGCTTCAGCTGAGTCAAAATTATAGTAAATAATTTTGTGCCAAATATTCAGCATAGGATACCATTTAAACATTTTTTCACTAGCTATAATGTTCTGAAAAAAAATCACCCATTAAAAATATGTCAAAAAATGTATCTAGGGGTGCACATTTTTTCCTTTTGCCTCAGACTACGATATGGTTCAACATGGTAGTAAACTTCATTCACAATTGTAATATTTTCTTCATGATGTATTTTATACATTGATTTGCATTTATAAAAATATTACATTAAAATATTACTGTTTTGATTACCGAGTGGAACATCTCCCATTTAAATTTTGCACTGAGAAAAATGCCTCACTTGCCTTACTCCAGTTCTGGCTCTGATTATATAACTAAGTCACCACATGTGAAAAAACACAGACTAAAATATGGATAATGTTAAAAAATAAAATGTATTTTGCTAATAAACAGTATGTTGAAGAAGTTTATATATTTGATTTATAATTTAATTATTTTGCTTGTAATAAGTTGGAATGACTGTCCTATGGTAAGAATATTGGTTAATGGCTTTAACGATCCATGGGTAGATTTTCAAAAGTAAGAAAAATGAAATATACATTTATACACACAGCTTATGGTCACATTTCGCAGTAGACATTCTTAAACCATTCTTCTCAGGAAAAAAAAAAACTGAAGGAAAGTATTTTCCTTCCATGACTGCAAGGGGAAAACAGTATTAGACAGGATTAATTTTGAAGCTTAGAAGAGTTCCTTACACTTGCAAGTGTCTTTTTCATTTTAACATTTAGAGTATCACGGCTTGAAAATATTTTTAACATCTCCAAGGAATATTTTGGCAAACAAAGAAAATTAGAATGCCAGTGATAAGCTAGACATCAATTCAAATATTCATATCTCATGATTGGTAATAGTGGGTCTCATATTTACCAAGCCCTGTGCTAGCAGCCAATGAAGATGACTAGTGCCTCCTACAGCTCAGGACAGAGCTCCTCACTCTGCTGCAAGCTAGAATCATCTGGGGGAACTTCTAAATAATACCAATACCTGGGCCTTACCCAGGGCCAATATCTGGAATTTCTAGCAGATGGAGCCCAAGCATCAGTATTGTTTCTAAGCTCCTCAGGTATTTTAAAGTGCAGCCTGGATTAAAACCCACTGACACTTAAAAGCCACAGGCATTGCATGTAATCACTTACCCACAAATATGAAATGACAAGATGCCATGGAAGACCAAAAGGATACTTTTCAGTAAAGAAGAGGGACTGACTCACAAGACACACAGACTGACCTTCCTGAAAGGTAAAACCTAAACAGAGATTGAATGATAAGGCATCAGCCACATAAAAGACAACCACAGCACATTTCAGAAAAAGAGAAAAACATGATCCAATGTTCTAAGTAGGAAAAGGAGGAATGAGTGCATAGAATTGCACAACAGTGAGAAAATAGTGACAACAGGAAGTTAGGTAGGTGGGAAATGTGGTGGTGGAAGAGGAAAGTGACTAGGAAATAACAGTTTTGGGTGCCTACCCTTCATCGAGTCTGCTATTCTGTACTTCCCTAACATTATCCTGGTTAATTCATATAGCAATCCTTTGAGGTTTGTGGTAAGTAAAATATAATGGTTCAGCTATAAACAAAAATATAACAAAGACTACATTGGAATTCATGCAAACAGAATGTAAAGATAAAATTTTTAAGAAGAGTAGTATCCCTCTCTGTCTCTCCTCTATTTGTTCTCTCAAGAATAAGCTTTTATAGACTTTCCTATTTTTTAAGATGAAAATGTGGATAAGAATTAATTTCTATACAATACCGAGAAAGCATTTAAGATATGACAGTGCAAGCTCTGGCCCTGATAGGGCTATGTCATAAAGGATCAAGCTACAGAGTTTCAACTGAGGAATTCATACTTGACAAACTATCTGCCAGTAATTATGACCAAATTGGTTAAAGCTGCTAAAATGGTAACTATTATGTCAGGTCAAAGCACTTCCCAGTTCGATGACTGCCTTCAATACCACAGTATGGAGTAAAATGCTTTTCTATTAACTGTCATTTTCCCTATTTGATGGAAATAAAGAAGTCACTTTTACTGGGAAGGGTTATGACTTTGAACAACTGACAGAGCAGAATAGATGTGACTTCTATGACCTTGGCCTTGTCACATCCTACTGAGAAAAGGTTTTAAAGATCCTTTTGAAAGAGTCCATGCTGCTCTTTTTTCTGTGTGTGTGTGTGTGTGTGTATGTGTGTGTGTGTGTGTGTGTCAATTGAACATAAAATCATGGTTTTAGTTTTTTTTTCTTTTACCAAACCAAGTAAATGATGTTATCTTCTTAAGAGCAATAGGTTAATGTCATGGGCCATTTTAGTCTTGCTTCTATGGTCATATTATATTAGAAAATGGAAATATCATTCCCAGGTGCCATTCTCCTTCAGGCAAGAAGGTTAACCCACCATTTCAAAAAATATAAGAGGTCAAACCTTTAGAAATCAATAGTAAGTGGAGTGAAGATAGCTTTTTATGTATGGAACCTACTCCAATTAAGAAAGCTTTCACCCATTTGGAATGAATAAAGAAAAAAGGTTAGCTCTGGACAAAGACCACTGAGCATTCCCACCAAGCTGAGCTCCAGAGATTTGTTATCTGTCTTCATTAAATTCAAAGCCTTTGCTGTTACTAAAATGCTATCAAATTATAAATTCCATTTCAGTTGAATAAAAATATTTTGAGGCTTGTTTATTAGCTTCTAGTAAATAAAAATGCATATTAAATACCAAATATGAAACTAAATAGTCATTATCACCATATATTCTTCTTAGAATGGATAAAATAAATAGCATTTCATATTCTCCTGAAATTCTTAGAGTAACATCATTTTCAATGGTGAAAAGCTGAAAGCATTTCCTCTAAAATCAAGAATAAGACAAGGATGTCTACTCTCAGCACTTCTATGTAATAGTTTTGAAATTCCTAGCCATGGCAATTGGAGAAGGAAAAGAAATAAAAGGAGTCCAAGTTGAAAAAGAAGAGGTAAAACTGTCACTTTTCATAGATGATATAATACTATACATAGAAAATCCGAGAGATGCTACCAGAAAGCTATCAGAGTTCACAATGAATTCAGTAAAGCTGCAGAATACAAAATTAATACACAGAAATCCCTTGCATTTCTGTATACCAACAATGAAAGATCAAAGAGAAATTAGGTAAATGGGAAATCTCATTTACCATCACATAAAAAAGAATAAAATAACTAGGAATAAACCTACCTAAAAAGTCAAAAGACCTGTACTCTGAAAACTATAAGAGAATGATGAAGGAAATCAAGATGGCACAAACAGATGGAAAGACATACCAAGTTCTTGGATTGGAAGAAGTAATACTGTCAAAATTACTATACTACCCAAGGCAATCTGCGGATTCAATGCAATCCTTATGAAACTACCAATAGCATTTTTAAAATTATTAAAGAAAAAAATTAAAATCTGCATGGAAACATAAAAGACCCCAAATAGTCAGGCAACCCTAAGAAAGAAAAATGCAATTAGAAGAATTAAGGCCCTCGACCTCAGACTATACTGCAAAGCTACAGTCATCAAAACAGTATGGCATTCGCACAAAAATAGGAATGTGGATCAGTGGAAAATAGAAAGCCCAGAAGTAAACCCATGCACCTATGGTCAATTAATCTAAAATGAAGGAGGCAAGAATATACAATGAAGAAAAGACAGTCTCTTCACCAAGTGGTGTTGGGAAAACTGGACTACTATGTATAAAATAATGAAATTAAACATTCTCTAACACTATACACACACAAAAAAAACCTCGAAATGGATTAAATACTTAAATGTAAGGTCAGATACTATAAAACTCTTAACAGGAAAACGTAGGCAGAACACACTTTGACATGAATCACAGCACTATCTTTTTGGATCCACCTCTGATGGTAATGAAAACAGAGCAAAAATAAACAAATGAGACCTTATTAAATTTAAAAGCTTTTGCACATCAAAGGCAACCATAAGCAAAACAAAAAGACAATCCACAGAATTTGAGAAAATCCTGGTAAAGTGACTGACAAGGGATTAATCTCCAAAACATACGAACAACTCAGCTCAATATCAAAAACCAAACAATCCAACTGAAAAATGGGCAGAAGACTCAAACAGACATTTGTCTAAAGAAGAAAGACAGTTGCCCCAAAAGCACATAAAAAATGCTCAACATCACTAATTATTAGAGAAATGCAAATCAAAACTGCAATGAGGTATCACTTCACATCAGTCAGAAGGGCCATCATCAAAAAGTCTACAAACAATAAATTCTGAAGAGGGTGTGGAGGAAAGGGAACCTTCCTACACTGTTGACTAAAATGTAAATTGGTGCAACCACTATGGAAAACAGCATGGAGGTTCCTCAAAAAACTAAAGATACAACTACCATATCATCCAGCAATCCCACTCCTGAGCAACTACCTGGAGAAAACCGTAATTCAAAAAGGTATGTGTACCACGATGCTCACCGCAGAATTATTTACAACAGCCAAAACGTGGAAGCAACCTAAATGCCCAACAGCAGAGGACTGGGTAAAGAAGATGAGGTACATATACACAGTGGACTATTACTTGGATGTAAAAAAATAACAAAATAACGCCATTTGCAGTAACATGGATGAATCTGGAGAATTTTATACTAACTGAAGCAAGTCAGACAGAAAGAGACAAATATCACATGAGAGCACTAATATGTAGAGTCTAATAAAAATGATACAAAAGAACTTATTCACAAAACAGAAACAGACTCAAAGTGTTTGAAACTCTTAGCAAAGGGGAAACATTGTGGGTGGGGATAAATAGGGAGGTTGAGAGTAGCATATACACACAACCACATACAAAATAGATAACTAATAAGGATCTACTGTATAAATTCAAAGTTCTGGCTGTTACTAAAATGCTAGGAAACCAGCCCAAAACTCTGTGATGGCTTCTAATGGAAAATAACCTGAAAAATAATGGATATATGTATATGTATAACTGATTCATTTTGTTGTACACCTGAAGCTAACACAACATTGTGAGTCAACTATACCTTCGATAGAATTTTTGAAAAAAGAAACTTGTACTAATGCTGATGTCTGTGCTTTCTCTTCAGCTCGGTTATTTAAGGAAGTTGCCCCTGTATTTCAGGAAATTAAAGTTTGAGACAAATTTGTTGCACAGAGACCCCTTGCTACAGACTCTTGCTCCATAGTAGATATGCTGATCCGCCTACAAGTCCATTTCGTGGATATGAGCACTCTTAAAGCTTTCTTAAATCTTATCCTTGGGAAAACAAGTCAACAATCTCATAAGCATCTATGTATAAATACATATAAATATATATAGAGAGAGAGGGGGAGAGAGATAAATATAAATTTATATTTATATATAGAGAGAGAACACAAGTGTTCATATAGTGAGATATTTGGATGATGCTTCCTTTACCAGTCTTCAGTTTTCTTTGCAATTCTTAGTGGTATTTTCTAAACAATAAAATGTTACCTAAAGTGGACAGGTATCAGTGATAAATTTAAGTGAAATGGTCATAAAACTTATAACCAAGGGTAATACTTTCATATTTTGGGAAAAAATGACTGACTTATGAATAAAAATGTCCATAATGTGTTAAGTTTTCACCTTTCCTTTAAAGTTTGAAGTAAATGTAATTTCAAAAGAAGGCTATAATTCACATCCATGCTTTAATTAAAACTTACGCAATATTTATTTTTTGAACCTGGTAGGTCAGCATTAGGGTAGATACTGAGAATGCAATGATGAATAAAAAAGACAATCTCTGGGCCCCCAAGGAACCATAGTCAAGAGGGGAGATAGACATTAATCAAATGTACATAGTAAAATGCATGGGAAATTGCAATTAAAATAAATACTATCAAAGAGAGGTACATGCTAATAAGAGACTGTAGCAAAGGTATTTAATCGTGTCCAGGGGGTCACTGAGGGCTTACTAAAGGAATGAGAAGGTAAACTATCATAAAGGCTGAAAAGAGGATACTTGGCAGAGAAAGAGATACCTGCCCAAGAGTTTACAGTTGGCTTTGAAACTCTTCCAAAATTCCTGTTCTAAACATCCTTTTGTAAGAGTGATGTATAAATGTTACAATCCCGTACATACAGCTTCTTGTGGGATGCTATATAAAAATGCTATTAAGAGAGAAAACATTCATGTTTATCTTAAACTTATCGGAAAATAGGAAACACGATTCTATGAAAACAATATGTAACATTCAGACATAAATAATAGTTTAAAAACAAATAACTGAATATTTAAAAATCATAGTCACACATAGCATTACAGAAATATTCTATCAATTAACAGGCACAGAAACTCAAAATAATTTTTCTGTGTTAACAAAACACAGTCACAGAAGTCCTAACTGGATGACTGAATCATCACTGTTAAGTGGGGTAACACTGGAAACTAGGTGAGGCTTGGGGAGAGAAAAACAGATCCAAAGATTCTAGCTCAATAAGAGATGATGTGATTGGGAGTGACAACCAAAATCTGGGGCAGTAAGATGGTGGGAGTAGAAATGATGGTTAACAAAATGTGAAATGTGAAAACAATATGTGCTTGGATTGGGCATAATTACAGATCATGTCCAATGACTTCATGCAGCTGCTACTGAAGCATGTGCTTATGGTAGTTCTGATACATCTAAATAAGAAGCTTATAATTTATGTATATGAAATGGATAAGATGATCAATCCCCATAGACATATGAAGGGGATATTATTTCAAGAGCAATAATCTATCTCCCATGGGAAAATATGACAGATTTACTTTTAGGCTATTGGTTTTAAAATTCTGCTCTTCAATTTTAGCAGCTGAATGTTTAAAAGGCAAAAATATTACGCAGATGCTCAATGTACATAACAAATAAAAATAAAGCTGGATTGGATTGATGAGGATACTAGGGTCCAGTTAACTCCACCTCTCATTCTCTCCCCTCCATCCTCCCATCCCACCAAAGTATCTCAAGTATTCCTAAAAAAAATTTAAATGTGATTGCTTTGAATCAATTTAAAAAAAAAAAAGCTCTCCTTAAAAGCATTTTAGGGTATGTTCTTAATGTGAACCTTTGAACATATGAAATGTGAACCCTGGAATTAATTTTTCGGTATGATTTCTAGACCTAAATATTGAACTCTGAAAACAAAGGATCCTGTGAGATAAATAATATCTTACTAAAAATGATATAATATCATTTTAAGCCCAGTAGTTTAAATCCCTCATGAGAAGATTCCATAAGCATGTCTATGGCTTCCCAAATAGTCCTCAAGCCTCTGAGTCAGAATACTAAGGACAAGGATAATCATAGTTAGATACTATTTTATTTCATTTCCTTAGGAGAAGATTAGTGCATTTGGTTATATCCACATAATAAAATAGTAGTATCTTTGCTACTCACTAGTTTAATCTCTGTTCTCTTTACCTTAAAAACAAGGACAGTAACACTTACAAGGTAACAGTTGAAGCAAATTAGAAGATACATGCGCATAAAAACTGGTGTGCATCAAGTTCATGTACTATGACATATGGTAGTTGATGCTATGGTGGTTCACATTATTTTTATTACATGTATATTTTTGAAAATTCTATAGTACATGAAATTTGCAAGTAATAATATATCTATTTTACTCCTCTCATGAAAGTTCAATAAATGTTTTTGGAGTGATTTATCTCACTATCCTCAGAGGAATAATTTTACATTTAATTTTTCCCAACCTTTCAATGATTAGGTTTCTAAAGGTATTCAGAGAAGTTCTATGTTCGATTTTAAACTACTCAAAGTATACGAGAGTGTAGGTAAGTTATGCCACTCAAGTACTTCATCTCTTATTGTTCCCCTTGGCCTCATTTTGCTGCACCTCTTGGCAACTTCCTAAGCCTGACTCCGGATGATTAGTGGATTCACTGTGGACTTTCTGCAGTGTCACTCCTGATATGTCATTTCCAGTTATTACTGTTGCCACTACACATCTAAAGCAAGAACAAAAAGCAGACCAACTCTATACTCTTCACAAGCCACCAGAAACCACAGGTGAACCAATATCCTTTGGCAAACAACAGAATTCAGATACAGTACCCTATGCTTTTATGCCTGTTCCAAGCCAGCCACTAAAATATAAGCTCTATTCTACTTCTATCATACAGTTTTTCAGTTATACTGAATACTGAGAGTATTCAGACATGGGGTAGAATACCAATGAAAGGCCTGACATGACAGATGCAGCTTTGCAAAGAGAGCAGCTGATTGTGAGTCCAACAACTGAATATGGGGTGGTAAAACTATCCTAAGTGTGGGGATTGTTCACCACACATCAGCTTGAGGTTTGTTAAATACAGTTCATAGCAACCAGAAAAGAAACAAATGGGTTCTATTTGAGCAATGTTACTCTGAACATAGCCATAATATTTGAATTGAAATATGCAATATGATTCCTACTCCAATTTATATTAAACTGTTATACTCCACTTCTAAGAAATATGAATCAAGAGTGGGAGTTCAAAGTCTAATTTTGGAGAACTATTCAAAAAATTTTAGCATAACTGATACATACTATAGTGATATGATCAGTTCTAGAATATAACGTAATGCGAAGAATTGAATTTTCTCTTTTATAAAATAACGTCTTTTTTCTAAGAGACGCTTACACTTAACAATGGTGTGTATTTTCATTTATTTGCATAGGAACAACTGTACACTTATTAATGGGCTCACACTACATTCCATTAATGCTGTTGGCCATATTTCATGACAGCATACCAGACCCAACTTTTAAAACAGAATTTTTTCAATAGTTGCACAACTATGAGTACACTAAAAACACTGAATTGTACACTTTGTTTTTGATTTTATTTTATTTTTACCTTTTGACACCACTTCACCCACTTTTTCACTCCCTACCTCTGTCAACCACCAATCTGTTCTCTGTATCTATGACATTGCTTTTTTTTTCTATCTTAAGATTCCACATGTAAGAGAGACCATATGATATGTTTTTCTGTGTCTTATTTCAATTAGCGCAATGCCCTTGAGGTCATGAATGCTGTTACAAATGGCAAGATTTCATCATTTTTATGGTGGAATAATGTGTGTGTGTGTGTGTGTGTGTGTATACAGTTTCATTGTCCACTCATTCATCAGTGGGCACTTAGGTTGTTTCAGTGTCTTAGCTATGGTGGCTAACACTGCAGTGCATATGGAAGTGTATATATCTCTTCAATAGCTGGTTTTAATTTCCTTTAGCTATATACCCAGAAGAGGTATTGCTATATTACATGGCAGTTATATCTTTAAATTTTGCGGAGCCTCCAAACTGTTCCCAATAGTCGCGACCCAGATTTAGATTTCCACCAACAGTGCACAAGGGTTCCCTTTTCTCCACATCTTTGCCGATACTTGTTATCTTTTGTTTTACTGATACAGCCATTCTAACAAATATGAGGTGATATCTCACTGTGGTTTTGGTTTGCATTTCCCTGATGATTAATAATGTTGAGCATCTTTTCATGTACCTGCTGGCCATCTGTATGTCTTATCTGAAAAAAAAGCGTATTCAGATTTTTTATTCATTTTTATATTGGACTGTTTGGATTTTTGCTATTTGAGTTGTTTGAGTTCTTATATATTTCAGATATTAGCCCTTTACTAGATGTATAAATATACCAGATGTATATTTTCTATCATTTTCAGTAATTGTCTTATTTTGTTGATGCTTTCCATTGCTGTACAAATGCGTTATAGTTTGATATAGTCCCACTCATTTATTTTTGCTTTTGCTCTTTTTACTTTTGGTATCAGATTTATAAAAACATCGCTAAGACTTACGTCAAGGAAGTTACTGCCTATGTTTCTTCTAAGAGTTTTATGATTTCAGGTCTTACATTCATGTCTTCAATCCATTTTGAGTTAACTTTTGTGTACGGTGTAAGATATTGGTCCAGTTTCACTATGCTACATGTGACTAGACAGATCACAGCACCATTCATTGAAAATAACTGTCTTTTCCCCATTTTTATATTCCTGGTTCCTTTGTTGCAAATTATTTGACTATATGTGCATGGGTGTATTTCTAGGTTCTCTCTTTTGTTCCAATGATCTAATGTCTGTCTTCCAGCCAATACCACACTGTTTAGATTACTAAAGTCTTGAAAATAGTTTAAAATCAGGGCATGTGATTCCTTCCATTTTTTTCTTCAAGATTGCTTTGGCTATCCAGGGGTCTTCTAGATTCCACAGAAATTTTAGGATAGTTTATTCTATTTCTATGGCTTGTAGTAAATATGTAGATTGATTCAGGTAATATGGTCAATTTAATATTTTAATTCTTCCAATCCATGAGTATGGAACATCTCTCCATTTATTTGTGTCTTCAATTTCTTAATGTTTTGTAGTTTTTGGTATTTATTCCTAGGTATTTTATTGTTTTTGACTCAATAGTAAATGAGATCATTTCCATGATTTCTTTTTCTGATACCTAACTATTAGTATATATAAGTGCAGCAGAATTGTGTGTATTGAATCTGTGTCCTGCAAAGTTACTCAATTAGGGTACTTGTTCTAATAGTTTTTTTGATGGAGTTACAGCTCTCCATATATAGTATCATTTCATCTGCAAATAGTTTTACTCCTTCCTTCATAATTTGGATGTCTTTTATTTCTTTTTCTTGCCTAGTTGCTCTGGCTAGGACTTAGAGTACTATGTTGAGTAAAAGTGGGGACAGTGAGCATCCTTATCTTTGTTCCTGATCTTAGAGGAAAATCTTTCTGGCTTTCACCACTGAGTATATTACCTGTGGACTTGTCATATATGATCTTTATTGTGGTGTGAGTACGTCCCCTCTTTACCCACTTTGTTCAGAGTTTTCATCAAAAATATTTAATTTTGTCAAATGATTTTTTCCTGCATCTACTGAGATGATTACATGGTTTTTATCCCTCATTTAGTTAAAGCAGTATATGACACTGACTGATTTTGAAATGTTGAAACAGCCTTGAATCCCTGTAATATAATCCCACTTGAATTAAATATTAATTTGCTGCATACCAGAATCCTAACCTAGACAGTATCACTTAATCACAGCAATAATACTGTAGTGAGATATTACTATTCATATTTTATGGATGAGGACACCAAAACCCAGTAAGGTGATAAAATTTACCATGATAACATAGGTAGCATAGATAGCATGTAAATGAAATGAGGTATTATAGCAAGTATATCTGACTTTCAAGGTCATAGATCTTTGGGAGTTCCATTGTGGCACAGTGGGCTAAGGATCTGGCATTGTTACTGCAGCAGCTCAGGTTTGATCCCTGGCTGAGGAACTTCTACGTGCTAAGGTACAGCCAAAAAACTTCATGGATCTTTCATCACAGAATTATGTCTTCCTGTTCCTCTTTTGCTGATCATAATGTACCACAATTAAAGGAGAATACTGGCAAGACAGAAAGTATACCAAGAACAGCTGAGATAATGAAGTCTTAAAAAGCATGACAACCTGAAGACATTTAATCTAGAAGTAGTTATTGATTCATTTATTCCATTAATATTTAATGAGTAACAAATGTGAGCTAGTCTCTGCTAGATGTTAAAGTTCCAGAAAATTATCAAGATATAATCTATAAACTCAATAGTCTACTTAGTATTAGAGAAAGAAAAAAAGAAAAGAAAATACTGACTTCCATGCAATGCTAGCTGTATGCATAAAGACAAAATTGAGTACCTAATTTATCTCAAATGGGGAAGAGCTGAATACCTTGACTAGGGAGGCATTAACTGAGCTCATACCATAGGACCTAAGAGTGTCAGACTACCAAATGAGATGGAAAAGGATATTGGGAGAGCAGTTAATTAAATAATATGGAAAACTAAATGTTGGTGTGATAGTATATTAGGACATAGTAGTAAAGGATACTGGAAAGTTGATGGAAACAAGACTCTGAAGAGCAAGCTTATCATCTGAACTTCATCTAGAAGATGGTGGTAATCCAATGACTTTTTTTAAATTAGGGGAATAACCACAAAAATCCACATTTCAGAGAGACCTTATAGCATCAGTGTAAGAATATACTGAAGGTGAGCATGACATAGGACATGAGGATTAAGGAGGCTAAGTCACGATCCACATAAACAATGATGAAAAACAAGTAAGTTTCAGTGCAGTATGGTACTTGCTAAACAGATCTGGGTATGAATAAAGATTGTAGTTTCTAGACTGGGTCATTTGATCGATGCTGAGGTCAGTTACTAAACTAGGGAATATACAAGTATAACCTGGTTTGGTGGGAAAGATAATGAGCATAGCCTCAACTCAGACATGTTGTGTTTGAACCTCTGTGTGAGGCAAAGACCTGGAAATGTTTGGTTCACTTGGAATTATGAGCTGACATCATGGTTGGTAATCAAATCTATAAATAAGGATGAAATTGTCAAGAGATAACATACTGTTTTATAGATTTACCATAAGAAAAAGATTAGACTTTCATGTGACTCCATTAATCATATTTAAGATAAATATGTGGAAAATACTAGGAAGTAAATTTTAATTCCCTATAAAACATGTTCTGAAACACAAAGGGGCTACCTCAGAAGGGAATATTTTGGTAATATTCAAAGAGAGGGAAGTAAAAGCTATTGTGAATGTCCAGCAGGGATTTCCTGATCTAGCAGACCTGGGTTTGCAAACTCATATACCTATAAGCAGTGGATAAGTAGCATAAATAACTGAAGAGTCAGCAGTAATATAATATGGAAAGTATGTTCTATCCATAATGGAACATAAGTTTTCTGTTCATTTTATGGTGATAAGAGAATGTGGATTCACCACTACAGTTTTGAGCAGAAGTTCAAGAAAATCAGAAATAAGAATTCAATATCAAGCTTTCAACTACAGGCAATGAATTCAATATCTTTGAATTTGCTCAGGCTAAACTGATTGCCCCTTCTATGGATTTAACAAGGGATTTTGATTACATTTCCTACTGTGAGATCCATGCTTTCTTTTAACCTGTTATCTCCAAATAAATATTGTAATTTCCAGTGCTTTCATATGTAATAGTTTAATGTTTTCCTGTGTTTATGTCTAACTGTATTGTCATTGACCAAACTATCTTTTGTCTTCCAAAACCTTAGTGCATCACATTCCCTATACCTAGAATAATTTCCCCACATTACTCAGACTCTTGACTGCTCATTAACCCTTTAAGACCCAACCTAGGTCCAAAAGTCCTCACAGATATCCTCAGGAACAACAGAATTTTATTTTTTCTTAATTCAACTAATAAGTTTTTCATGTTTATTATATTCTGCCATATTTGTAGACTACAAACTCCTTTGGGGTACTGATAACTAACACAATTTTCTATCTTATGTGGTATTCCACATAAATTTAATATGTAGTAAATATTTCTCACATAAACGTCACGGCAAATCAAGATTAAAAATCGGATACACTTTTTATGTGAAGATGCAAGAGGCACGCACAATCCCTGTTCTTCAGTTGTTTACTGACTTACAAAAGACAATAATGATCATTATTGATTCTTGAGTTTATAAATTGCTTTCAAATGTCTTCTCATTAACCTTCCCAAGAACTCTTCGAGAGAGGAAGCTATTATTATCAGTCTCTTACATAGTTAAAGATCTCTGTGTAGAACTGCAGGAACCTGCACAGTAAGGAACCAAATTGAAGGTCACCTAGTTTCTATATTTAGGAGCCTTCCTAAAAAGTGAAATCATAAAGTCCCTCCACTAAAATTAACACCAATTAAATGCATGTAAATAGGCAATGCACACTGCCATCTTTCAGTAAACTACTGTTGATATCTGGTGTTTCAACTAAATATAAGACAACTGTTCTCACCTGATCTGGAGGCTGTTGAGTGTTTTTTACTGTATAATCACAGAAAATTATCCTTTAATGGATTCTGACATTCAGTATTGTAGGTCTGTTGGCATGTCTGATTCCATGTAACTTTTTCCCTCCAAAAATGGAAATGTGTTGACAATATGTATTCAAATGTGATTTAATGATTATTTCCCTGCAAAATATTTTCATAAAAACTTACAGACCAGAAAAAAACAAAAACCTGCAACCTGCCTATATAAAACTGGACTGATGTGGGGCTCGGAGGTGTGATCACGACAGAGAGGAACTTCTGGCTGTAGAGAATTTAAACTGTGAATCCAAAAAGTGATTTTTTTTTCATTCTTTTAAATTTCATGAGTTGGCAAATCAACAATACTATATTTCATTTCAGCTCTCACATAATTTATGCACTGCTGCAAGCATACAAAACCCTCTAGGGAACTTCCCAAATCCACGTAATGTTACCTCTTACAATATTTTCCATTTAGCTACAGCTGACAGATGTGACAAAATTGCGAGTAGCCAGGCAACTCTCCCAACTAGGCCTATAGATGCAATTCCCACAGCTGCACAGAAGAAAGACTGCAAATTATTCCACACTCAGGTTAAATCATTTCAAGTTAATTTGCACTTGAAGTTCTCTCTCCAAAGACACCTTTATTTCTCCATGTATCATAGAGCTGTTCTGGGCTGGTTCTATTTAGGTTCAAAACAACACTTCAAATTGGAATTCATCCAACACTGAAAGGAAGTACCAAGATTAAGGAATTTGCTGATTTCGCAAATGATAATGCAACATTAATTATAGAAACTAAAAATTCTAATCACTTTAAATAGGTACCTAAAATTAGAGAATCTAATCATGTTTTGAGTCAGCTATGAAATCCAAATTCGTATTTTTATTTTATAAAAAGTGACTTAAAAAAACAAGCATATCTATACATAGGTGCATTAAAGTGCTCCTGATTGTTTTGCTTTTGCATTTACAATGTCAAGATGCCTTAACGTTGCTAAGAGGCAGATAACTAACAGCCAGAAAGACTCAATACAGAAAATGGGTAGCAAGAAAATAAATAAACTTGAGTCATACTAATAAGATAGCATGGCTTCTGTGCTGAGGTTAGTTGGATGCTGACGAGGCATGGAATTCCAGGTTCTATCTAAGCACTGTAGCCTTCACTCTTTAAAACTCATACTTTCCTGTATCTTTTCTAAAAAGTCATGTTCTACTGCTGCAGAGAAAATTAAGAACATAAATATAAAGTAAAATTAAACCCATATTGTATTAGTATTGCTTTATTTATGCAATGCTTTTTAATGCTTTCTCCTTGAAAAAAAAAAAGACTAGAGAAAAGACACTAGAAATGTCTTTCTAGTAAAAGTACTAATGTAAGCTTTGTATCTTTCAGATGTCCAGCTATTTATTATCACTGATTATTTTCTTAAAAGATGTTTTAGGTTTTCCGATTTTGTGATTATGATTCTTTAGCTCAATACACTACCTTCTTTTTTTTTTTTTGCTTTTTAGGACCCCACTTGTGGCATATGGAAGTTCTCAGGTATAGCCACAGCCACAGCCACAGCCACGTGCAGTATCCCAGCTGCGTCTGTGACCTACACAACAGCTCACAGCAACACCAGATCTTAACCCACTGTGTGAGGCAAGGGATCTAATCTGCATCCTCTTGGATGCTTATTGGGTGCCTAACCTACTGAGCCACAATGGGAAATCCTTAATGCACTTATTTTTTTTGCCATGGCATGCAGAAGTTCCCAGGCCAGGAACTGAATCCATGCCACAGCAGTGACCCAAGCCACAGCAGTGACAATGCCATATCCTTAACCTGATGAGCCACCAGGAAACGCCAATCAATACACTTAAGGTATAAATAAAAGAATACAAAATATAAGTAAATCATGCATAACATAGAACAAATTCTTAAAAATTGAGCAAGTGCATTATCTTCAAAGTTTAGTTATGGTGATGAAAATGTGTTATAAATAAATGTTGCATCTAACTTAAAAAAAAATCCCGCTTCAAAATCCCACTTAATTTCAGAACATGCTACGTTTGCTGTTTGATAGCAGCACTTCTCCATGGTGTAATCTTCAATTTTCCACCTGTGTATCTGTAGTGTAACAGTTATTACCTAAGTGACTTCTTTGATCTCATGCAAGTAGAGTATGTTATAAAAGTGACTGTAACTTTTAATGATGGAAGTGTCAAAAAGGGACATTGAAGGCCTACACAGAATGGCTGCTTTGACCCAGTATATCTTGTGTTGCTCTAAACAGAATCTTCTCATTTATAAACTGAGAACAGCGTATAAGAATTTTCTTAAAATTATAAGGAAGAGGTATTAATTGAAAAATTTACATTTATTCTACTTGTACTTATTGAAGGTTTACTATTTCAACAATTATGTTCTGAAAACCACAAGGCAGACAACATGCTAAAGATGTAGACTCTATTCTACAGGAGATTTTCTGATTGTAGATCCAGTTAAATGGATACCACTTGTTAGGTCAATTTCTGGCCAGCTTCCAACATAGGGGATGATGATAGGGAAAACTGATTAAATAATATACTCTCTTTCTACAATAATAGTGCACAACAAAGTAAAGAGCACTCATTTCAAATACAAACACACCATATGATATTGGAAATGTCTTATAGCTTTTGGAAAGTAGCTGGGTTTTCTGTAATTCTATTTTTCCCTACTATAAAATCTACTTTAAGAAAAATTCACGTCTAACACAGAGATTACCAGTTCAGATTAATGAATATACATATTGACTTCAGTAGAAAAAATTAACAACTCAGTGCATAACCAAATGACAGGAACCTCACATGTCAAGCCTCTACTAAAAATTGTGTTATTGCTAAAACTGTTACCAGAGTGTTTTTATGTTGTGGCTGTTTATACACAGCCCTTTCTGAAAGTATGTGAAAGACTAAATTATCTCTCTCAAACATTTCTAAAAATTGTAATAATTTATTTTGATCTTAATGGCAATCTCCCATCCGCATGTTGTGCCCTGGATTTCATGCCTGTTTCCACTCACTGCCTTATCTATCTAATAAGTACTCCCGTATTTATGATTGCTTCATAGCCCAAGGAAAAAGAACAGACTTAAGCTACAGGTAATTCCAGATTCACACGAAAAATGGGAAATTTTAAACGACTGTTTGTATGTAAATGTATAGGCCTCAGTTGTTTGCACTGTCCTCTTCAAGGCAATACAATTTTTAATTCGATTATTAATTTTATTCTATAAGAACATGAAAAATAACCTCCATTTCATAAAAATTCTTTTTCTGATTTTTAAAAATTCTTTTTTCAATTCTTTTTACTTGAAAAATTAGTTGTACAATTTAAAACAGTGATATATACTTTAAAATTTGAACCTGCAAAATGATATTTTAGGGATTTAGTTGCATGTTTCAACATGTGTACACCACTCACTATTAAAAAATACAATGTGTGCTTTTTTGCTTTATGTGGGATGTTGCTTACCAAGATATATTAGACCATGCAAGCAGCATGTAGTAAACATATTATCAGAGCTTCCACACACAATTCATACAGATTGTTATATGCAGATCTTTCTTTAAAGATGTAGGCAAATCATTTGAAGATTCATGGACCTATGTTATTTACCTTCCTTAGGACTTAGTTCTGCCATCCATTTGTTTCACACTTTGAATTTTCTGAACAGCTTTGTCTAAGATCACTACCATTCACTAGAAGGATACTAAAAAACAGTAAATGAAGAAAAATATTTTAAATTCCATTAAGATCTTTTTTCCTCAGCTACACACTACTTGGAAACTAAGAGAAACTGATATGTAGAAACTTTCACCCTCCCCAGTCCAGTACTTCAAAAACTTTACTATGCAAATATACTATCTAGGACCGTGTCAAAATGGAGATTCTGACTTTCTAAGTCTAGGGCAGGAATTGATATTCAGCATTTCTAACAATCTCCCAGGTGATGTTGGTCCCCAAGCACATTTAGAGTTACAAGGTCCTTGACATGTTCTTGCTCTTTCTGCCCACTTCTCAAACACCTACACACCGGGCTTCAGTCCCCAAAGCTGAATCATGTGATGACAAGTGGGCTATGGAGGGATCTAACTTCTGATCCAGTTGGTGTTTGCCTCTGTTTCTACCTCTCTGAGATAGATGGATAGATAGATGGATGGATGGATGGATAGATAGATAATCTCCCTTTCTCTCTCCCCTTCTCTCAGGACCTGGGCACACCTGCAATCACTTTCTCCTGTGTGGAAGATTTCTCATGCTGAACTATTGGCTTCATCTTGTCACCTCCAGGTATTAACTCTGACTACAGCCTATGTATGTGTCCTGCGTCTGAGGTCTGTTTTGTGTCTCAGTCTGTCTTCTGCTTCTAGAGAGCTTAGCAGTTGAGAGCACGTGCTCTCAGTATATTTATGACAGTATTATTTTTCTCTTACTATCACCGGGTTCTCTGCTCAGGGTATCATGAGACTAAAATCAGATGTTGGCTTGACTGGATGGTTGCCTGCAGGATCTGGGAAAAACCCACTACCAGGCTGATTTTAGTTGGTGACAGAATAAAGGTCCTTGTGCTACAAGACCGTGGTCCCTGTTTTCTTGCTATAAACAGGAGTCACTCTCAGGTTTTTCCCAGTCTTTTTCTCCATCATCAAAGGTATCAAGGTTCCTCAATCCTTCTTATGGTTTCAGTCTCTGACTTCTGCCACCAGCCTCAGCAAACTCTCTGCTTTTAAAGGACTTGTGTGATTTTTGTCAGTCAGGCCCAGCTGGATAAATCTCCATATCTTAAAGTCAACTGAATTTGAATTCCAATTACATCTGCAAAATGTCTTCACAGCAGTACCTAGATTAGTGTTTGACTGAATAACCAGGGGCTGGGAGTCATCTTAAAATTCTGCCTGAGCAAATTAAACAATTCTTTGTGTTTTAGTTCCTTCAGTTGTAAATGAAGATAATATGAATACCTGTCTCACAAGACCTTTCTGGAAATTGAATATTGTAGTATACATGAAGGATTTAGAACACCATCTGGCTCATGCTAGGTACTCAGCATCTATGAGATACAATTATCATTGTCATGATACAATATCACATCTTTTGCTTCTTCAAACTTACTCCTGCCCTGAGATTAGGCCAGCTCAGTGTAATTCTTCTTAGCTTTTTTAGACAGAAACTTACAGTCGTGTCTGCTCAGCCCTCCAGAAACTCTCCAAAGAAGACACACTATTAAACAACTCTTTGAGGAGATACGCTCAAAGCTGAGAAGTTCTGCTCAGGGAAACCATGCACAACTCTCTTGGCTAGAGTTGCTGTCTCTGGGCAAAATCTGCTCTCAGAATGGCCCTCACACTGGTTTCACTCTTCCCAACTGAGCTCACACGTGTACTGTTGCACCTGTCATTCAAATTTTCTGGCAGTGATCAAACTGTGGTATCAAAAAGGCTAGAAAACCCTTCCCCAAACTGTGTTAAATTGCTAATTATATGACATATCTTTTTTGAAAGAGGAACAAAGCTGGAAGATCTGAGAAGCTTCAGTTGAAGGCATCCCCTCTATCTAGAAGAGTGAAGAAAAATTCCTTATGCTGGAACTGGAACTAGTTGGGATATAATTAGTAACAGATACAGACTTGAACTGAAAACAAAGCAGGTTTCAGAATACATTAGATTATCGGTTAATTAGCACTATCTTTGAACCATAAACCAATATTTATACTAATTCTATACACAAAATAAGTATTTGAGAGGAACAAGTGTTGGAATCTCTCATTACGGTCCCCTCAGCACAAGCGGAAAAAAGATAGTTTCTGCCTACCACAAATAGGAAAACTTGAAAGAAAAAAAAAACTTGAAAGCAAAACTACAAACAGTGGATCATGTACACCATTACTCCTAACAATATAAGGTGGCCTGAAATCTAAAATTCTCAGCATTTTCAAATTGAACATGAGGATAAAATAAGAAATACAGTATTTTTAAGACACAGTAAGTAAAAGATAAAAGCATACCTTGGTATACCTAAGCATGTCTTGCTCTTAACAGAATTACAAGGTTACCTTGCCAAATTTTGCACCGGATATAATTTAAGTGACTTAAACTTGTGGGGAATAGGAATATGGTGGAGTATCTGTTTTAGCACAATAGCTACTCGCTGAATTTCTTTGGTTTACAAGGAAAAGAAGCAGGAGAAGTGAGAGAGACCTTTGGGCATCTCAGTGGTATTTGGATCCTTGAAAGTTCACATGAGGCTGGTCCACCTCTAGGCCACCTACATATGGCTTTCTCACCCTCCACACCTGTACCATTTGTGCTTAAGTAAATTAAGCTATACTTTTGCCACCTTGCACCTAAAGGAATTCCATTTCCATCATCCAATCATCCCAAAGTCACATCCTGGAGTAAAAAACATCCCTCATCTAAAATCACCAATTCTAGATTATGTTATCTGAATACGATTTATCTTACAGCTGGATTGTTCAATTTTTTCACTACAAATATTTTTTTCAGCTTCACTGGAATCTTGAGTCTATTACTTATTTGATTTTCTCACATTTCTCCTTATTTATCTTTGACATACTACCCTGTAATTCCATCAGTGGTCCTGTCAATATCCTAATATATTTCAGTTGTATGCTTCCTCCATACCCATACTGAAATTTCCCAGGACTGCTGGAAAAATATCTACTCATCAGCCACATTATTATCATTATAAAATGATATTATCATGATCATTATATTCAAATAAATTCTGCAAATCATTCCATTTTTTTTCTGGTCAATTCTGAGACATATTTCATCAAAAAAGGAAACATTTTAAATATTCTCAAATGAAACTGTCATCAAACTTGCCCCTTAGCAGAATATAAACTTGTCTCATACTTAAGAGCAGGAAAAAACATCATTGTAATAGCTTCAGCTTTTCCTACCAAATCTACACAGCTGTCATTGTTTTAAATATTGCAGAGGGATTAAGGTCCTGGGCTTTGGAGCTGGGCTCTTCCACTTACCAATGGTGGCATTAGCCTGTTATTTTCTACAACTTTCAGTTCCTTCATCTACAAAACTGGAACTTAACAGCCTCTATTTTATTGAGTTGTTACAAGGATCAAATTAAAATTATGCTTTTAAAGTGCTTAATACGGAGCCTGGCAAATGATAAGCTTAAATAAATAACCATTACTGCATTAGTTATTATTATGATGATTGTTATTTCGAAGAACTATTTTCTCTCCATTACCTTCTGTTTCAGTAGACAAAATTTCTATCCTATCAATGACCAAAATTTTCATACATCTTTTGAACCTTTACCCACTGCCTTCTACTTTTGAAATAGTGCAGAGCGTCAGAGAGCAATTGTGGAAGGGCTTCATAAAGAGCAGTTTTTACAATCCTTTGGAAACATTTCTGCCAACCCTATTCCTCAGTGGGGTTTATAATATGAGGCTAGCCTCCGGTCCATGATGTATATGGGAATTCATGGATGTGCTGCTTCTCCTCTCCCTTGATTCTTGGGGAGAGGAGGTCCATAGCTTACAGTCTATTCACGGTTCATGACCAAGAAAAGGTTAAGAAACAATTGCTCTATAGCTTCTGAGAACTTTGGGGGCATAATTGGCCACATTAAGTGGTGGCTTGGGAACCATATTATGGGGTACCATAAAGAAAATCAAATAATTTAACATGTTTCATTTAAAATAGCTCTCCAAAGAAAAAAACACACTGTCAGTGGGTACTTCACCCAAGCTAAGTTAAATGGCTGCACTGTATTTGAAATGCTAATAATCAACTGACATTTCAGAACTAAATGACTTTTAAAAATACATTCAAAGTACTATGATTGATTTAAGGAAATGATTAATTCCCCATGCAGAGAGGAAGAATAAAACACTGTTGGGTTACTGGATGTAATTTAGAAGTATTTGTCACTGTTACACTGACAATTTGAGATAATATTATCAAATAACAGGAAAATGACTCATTAAACTTATAGGTATAGTATACTAAATATAATAAAAAGTCTCATCATGATTAAATTTGCTTATTTAATAAAAGTCACAGAAATAAACATCGTAAAAACACATTCAAGCTACTGAGGTGAGTAAATATCATATAAAAACTTAAAAGTACCTATTCTATATTTCAGTAATCTAATATAAAAGTGTTTCCAAATTTAAATAGGCCAGGCCTAGGCGCATCTGCTTCAGAAGGTGACCCAATGATAGTCACTTTGATTTGATGTTAGCGTAATTCCATGAATCCTATTTTCTTTTCATAGGTACATGAGACTTTGGTTTCCTCTTCACTTCCCTTTCAGACAGACTGTGGCACCTGGGCTTGCACTGTATGCACTTTCTTTTATCTCTTCCTCAAATTGGGGATGGAGGGATGCAGGATGATTTTTAACTTTTTTACATTTTTATTTACTAGTTTTTGTAATCAAATTTGTACTTATTTATTTAGTCTTTTTAGAGCTGCACCCACAGCATATAAATGTTCCCAGGCTAGGGGTCTAATTGAAGCTGTAGCTGCTGGCCTATACCACAGCTCAAGCAACGCCAGATCCTTAACCCACCGAGCAAAGCCAGGGATTGAACCTGCGTCCTCATGGAGGTTAGTCATACTAGTTTCTGCTGAGCCATGACGGGAACTCCTGTACTGTATTTTAGATACATTTCATCTAACTTTGTTTAGTGAGCAAAAGATTCCTTTTTTCTATAGTAAAATGTTTTTAGAGTACTACAACATACCAAAAATTAATTTTTCTTAATTAATCCCTGAGAGTATTAGGGGTTACCAAAATATAATTATCTTTCACGGTTCAAAAGCCTCATCTTTATTCCACTCTTACTATTAAGCAGTGCCTCTAAGAACACATATCACACAGTGTATAAGGCTTCCAGCTGGCCCTTAATATAGACTGTCTGAATACAATGAGTGAGCACATAACACATTAAAACATACAACTGCATACAACTATCAAGAATAACACCCCCATTGTTATAGTCTCCATGCTATACAAAGGATTCAGGTTATACTTTTTACTTTGAAGCCACATTGATCTGGTTCTTATAAAATGACACAGTTAGTGTCAGTTTACATTTGAAATTGATCTAAGGTTTGTTATTCCATGCAGATAAAACCTAAATATAGCATTGTCTGCCACTGTATTTATATTAAAATGTGCTGCTAAAAGCTCTGTAATCTGAACAAGTATCTTTCTTTGTTATACTAAGCTACATGTGTATTACCCCAGTATCAACCTACATGCTAAGGTCTTGTGTATGAATGCACACTAAATATTTATCAAACTAAACACTACTTTCATTGGGTACAAAAGACTATTTCAAAGCAGTGACTGCACATTAACCTTGCAAGCGGGAAAGCACACAATGAGACTTCAAAGGCTTTAGTTCCTCAGAAAATAAAGAAAAATGCCATTAGTTTGCAAAAATATCCTTAAATTATTGTGGCAGTTACACCATCTATTCTTATTCACAAGGCGGGTCTATTAAGGCAGGACACAAGTGTTTCTCTTGTGTTCAGTAGAATATTAACATCCATTTAAATCCTATAAATTTAGAGTATCTTTCTTTTTAAAAGTTTCTATCACTTGGATTTTGAAAATAAAAAATTTAAAAGGACGCTATTTAAAAAACAAAATATCAACTACTTAGCAGGAACTCATTTGTTTAAGACAAACTGCATCTATAAACCAGGTAAAATAATACAAAAGAGAAGAAACATGGTCTAATCACTTTCAAAGATTAAGCCCAAGCTTAACAGAAAATCATTAAAATACATTTATCAGAGCCTAAAGAAGCAATGACTTATCGGTAAATGAGTGATCAGTCATCTTCATGTCATTATCTGAACAGAGCAGATGTCAAGCAATCTACTTAGGCCTGATTCAAGGTTTTTCAGCTTGTTCTTTGTATACAAGAAGAGATTCTCAGTGATGTCATTAGCATTTCTTTATTTTTAAAAAACATGGACTGAATAGGTAGCTTAAAGTACAGTCTAGAGGAAACTTTGTCTGTAAAACGTGCAACTGGTTTAATATAAAATGGAATGCATTTCCAAAATGATTTAACCATTAAACCAAGGGAGGTCACACTATGGATGGATAGTCCTTTCCATCCCAGACGCAGAAAAACCACCTTGAGACAGACCTCTGAATTCTGTCTCTAACCATGACACCATTAATACTTCTGAATATTTCTGATTCCTTCTATTGTTTTTATTTGAATTCATGCACAAGTTGCTGTAAATCAACTTGTAGGAAGGTAAGCACGGTGTTTGCCTTTGCAAGAGTTCTTTGGCCTCCTGGTTTGAATACTGCCTCTCAGTTATGAACCTAGTAATTTTTTATAGACATTATGTTTACCACCACACCGTATCTCATATCTTATATGCCTGCTGACCCAGTATATAAAATTCTGTTGTGTTTAGGAATCATGGAAAACTCTGGGCCTTTATTATCAAGGGGAGCCCCAACTGACTTTTGTTTTGCAATTTGTTAGCTAAAATCAATACATTCTATCATTATAATGTCTGCAAAACCTCAGATGTGTGTGCCTGGCAGGCAAAACCATCAGAGAGAATAAGATCTTCCCCAGCAGTGGAAAAAAATCTTATTTTTATTTTTAATTAATATAAAATGCACATTGAAACCAGAGGCTGCAAGACCCAAAGGAATCTGTTCTAAAGCTTTCAGTAGTGTGTGTACGCTCTCGTTTCCATGTCTGCATCTTTCAATGCTTATTTGATATTCCTTTGAAATTCATTTGACTTGAGCCAAAAATAACTCTTGAAAGTAAAAGATGCTCATACAAATAAAGTATTTTATTCAAGGATCTCTTTATGTTTTCTCATTTTTTTCCTAACAGACTGTCCTAAGTTTGAATATGCATATTTTATCTCTTTCCCTCACCATGATTTCTTAAATCTAGGAAAATAGCATGCAGCTGAATTAAGCTGAGGAATGCCAAGGGGTTTCTCAAATATTCCTTGCAATTTTCCCCACTTCATATTCTTTTTCACCCCCCATTTCTCTAACCCGGAAGTCAGTTCTAGCTTCTCTGCCTAATCATGATTTATAAATCTTCAAAATACCTGGCTCAAAGCCTAGAGTTAAAGCTAGTTAAAGACATATATTACATAATACAGGGATAACATAGGGGCAATGCTATAATTTAGAACTCAGTGTTATACATTTATAACTATTCTTTAACTCATATTGAAATATTTATTATAAATTACAAACACTGGAGTTCCCGTCATGGCTCAGCAGAAACGAATCCGACTAGGAACCATGAGGTTGAGGGTTCAATCCCTGGCCTTGCTCAGAGGGTTAAGGATCTGGCGTTGCCATGAGCTGTGGTGTAGATTGCAGACGGGGCTCGGATCCCGCGTTGCTATGGCTGTGGCGCAGGCCGGCAGCTACAGCTCTGATTAGACCCCTAGCCTGGGAACCTTCAAGTGCTGCAGGTGCAGCCCTAAAAAGACAAAAGACAAAAAATAAAAATAAAAAATAAAAAAATAAATTACCAATACTTCATAATCATAGGTACTATTAAAACACAGTTTTAAAAAACAAAATGAGTTTTGTTCATGTTTTCCATAGATCTGAAAATGCTCCCGTAGGTTTAAAAAAACAAAATAACCAATAATGAAGAGAAACCATAAATACTTTGTTTGCTTTGTAATCTATTTGCTTATTGTTTTATTACATTCTATTGAAGGTGCACGCAACTTCTGATAAAATCAATCAAAGACCAACAGCTCAAGACAACCAAGGGCAAAGCAACATAAAGCCAAAGGACCTTTAAAGTAAATCAGTCTTTCAGGAACTAGGTCTTCTCAGCTGTAACATGAAGACTTTCAGGTAGATTCACCTTTAAATTCCACCTCAGATCCAAACTGTTCTAGCATTAACATCTTCTCCACTTACCCTAGTTCAGGGATTTATGTTTTCTCTGAGTTCAGTGTTTGCCACTCACTCAGCTGGCAGTGCTATATTATGTATCATTTCTTGGTCTAAGGCACTGTATTCCAATATGCTATTCCCAAAGTCATTAACAAATAACTAGTATGGATAAACTAAGCATAATCTTCAGGAGTTTATGTATATGGAATATCATTTCATGTAACTGACAACTGTCTAGACATGGTATGTGAACACAGACATATGACTGATGCTATGTGAGTGGTTTAGAAAATTACTATAAGGAGAATTCAGAAAAGGAAGAAATTGAATAACCTTGATTAGTCTGAAATTGCTATGCACTAAACATTGTCTTAAGCCCTGGAAGAATAAAAATGTATAAGACCCCTACTCTCACGGAAATTACTAGTAAAACCCAAGCTAATCTATGAAGAAAACGAGGCTGTAGGGTTTCTGAATAATTTATTCAGAATATTTTAGTCTCTAGTTTTTGTAGGCTCTCTGCTCAAGCAGCATAGGTGTAATGTGAAATGTATCTTCTTTTTTCTTTTCTTTTTTTAAATGGCCACATCTGTGGCATATGCAAGTTCCTAGGCCAGGGACTGAATCTGAGCCACGGCCGCAACCTGTGCTACAGCTGTAGCAATGCCAGATCCTTTAACCCACTGTGCTGGGCAGTGCCTCCACAGCAACCCAAAGTGTGACAGTTGGATTCTTAACCTACTGAGTCACAGCAGGAACTCACTTTATATTCCACATAGTACCTTAGCCACAGCAGGCATACCCAATGGGTACCTCGTGACTGATTCTCCTAACCACTTGAATTTATACTACTATAGCCAGATCAGCCTGAGATAATAAAAGTCTGCTGACATGATTTACACACCACCTGAGTGTAAGGGCTGCTGTGGCTTCTGACTTATCAATCTCATGATTTGGCCTGGTAAATGAATTATGGACAGTTGAATCACTTGTGATTCAGATTTGATTTTATGGTCATAACTCATAGCTAGTATGGAAGGAACCAGAAGAAGTCTCTTCTCTACCCATCTTCAATTGCTGTATCTTTCGGTCTATATTTCAGTCTGCATTTGACATATTAAAAAAAAAATTGAATAAGGCCTTCAAAGGCATCTAAGAAGTAGGTGAACTTAGCTTTGATAATGGTATATTAAATTCCTGGAAGGGTCCAGTACTTGGAGGTTGCAGAAAATGGTCCTTTATCAACAGGGAAATTAAAGTTTCTTTTTTTTTAAGAAGGTAAATCATGACTGGGAGGCCACTGAAAGCACAGTAAGTTTGTCGAGAAATGTACCATTTCCTATTAGTTAAAGCCTGCTACCTTACCACGTGAGACAAAAGCTGAAGGTACTCAGACAAAAGCTGAAGGTACTCTGGCTTCTGAACGGGAACAATGCAAATAGGCTTTCCTACCTGGACACAACTTCATACAGCCATTCTTGCTAATTGCTAACTCACAGAAGTGCAGATAAAATATATATGGCATCTATAAATTTTTTTAATGCCACTGTACTTAAGAATATGAATTTTCAACACAAGTTGAGTTTTACAATGTTACTGTATTGAAAACAGAAACAATTCAATAAGCACATTTAGATCTGTTATACATTAAAGTGGTGGTTCTGATTAACAATGATCAGAATCTTATGGAAGCTTATTAAAACATAAATTCTAAGCTCTACCCCAAGAGTTTCTGACTCAGTAGGTCTGGGGTCAGGCCAGAAAACTGACATTTCTTACAAGTTCCCAACTGATGCTGGTGGGCCATGGAACGATCCTTGAGAATCAGCGCACCAACACACACACACACACACACACACACACAGCAGGAAAAGAAGACTTTGACCCAGCCATTGTTCAGTGACTTTTCTAATTTCAAATACATATACTTTCTGTAATGCATATTTCTTTCAAATCATTTGGGGAACCTGAAATAGATTCTCAGAAATTCTGATTTTGGTCCATCTCCTCCTTAATGCTAAGATTCAGATATGAAATTTAGCAAGAGGTGGTGTAAGTTTTCACCTGCAAAAACACACAGCAAAAATTTAACCTAGAAGTCCCAAGGGAGCAGAGGACAAAATTACTTTAGGGTAGCCATAAAATCCAGGATAGAAATTCTTGCATGCAGAATCAAAAAGCATTTCTATAGTTCTAATGCAAAAATCTGTATGCTGACTTACTTTAAAGAAAGCATGATTGATTAAGTTTGTAAGATGCTCTGAGGAGGGTAAGCACTTTATGATTTTACCCAAGTATGTTGGCATTGTTAAATTTCTAATGTTACAAGCCCATATTTACAGACTATCTTCTGCTTTAGATCATCATATACTATGCAAGCTATATAAAAAGTGAGGACAAGAAACAGTATAGTTGAATGTGAGTGAGTTGTAGGATCTAATTGCCTTATATTTGCTATCTGAATAATTGTGATTGTTACCTTTTTTGACAATATATTTATCAAACGGTTTGAAGACATCAAATAAGTCTATGTTATTAAATGGCTATAAAATGTATCTATTATATAAGGCCTGCATTAAATAGTTTTAATTCAGCAAAGAATCTACAATTTGCTTCCCTTGCAGAAAAAGCTTTAGGAATATTCCTAATACTGTCTTACTTATTTTCCAAGGACTACTACGAAGTCTTAGAAAGTTGAAGGAATACAATCAATCAGATAAGCAATTATGCTCTAAATATTTAGTTAAATACACAGGCAAGGAACTTTTCATAATTTGTGCCTCAGTCATTTCCAACCATTGGTTTTGTCTTCCATTTTACATGTTATAAAAGAAGAATTTTATACAAGAGAAGAAACTGCCTACTCTTGAATGATACAACCCATAGTTCAAATCTGTGTCCTACTGACTAGTCACTATGTAGATGCCTCCAGGTGAACACAATATTCTTGGACCCAAGGGAAGGTTTTGAAATACCACTTCAATCTTAAATCTGACATGTATTTGCTTATAAAGCCAATAAATCTTTCTATCTCTAAGTTTCTTTTCCTTTATATATAAAGTCACACTTGTACTTCGACGTTTTAATATCCTCAACTTCCTTTATCAGGAGAGTGGCATTCCAATTAGGTACCAGATGAGACTGTTATTAGGATTATGTGAAATAATAAACGTGAAGCTATAAGATAAAGCACAATGTGAGTACTAAACCTGGTAATTTTTGTTAAGGAAAAAAATATGCTGGAATTTCCACTAAGGCGCTGTGGATTAAGGATCCAGTTTTGCCACAGCTGTAGTTTAGGCTGCAGCTGCAGCTAAGATTGGCTCCCTGACCTGGGAACCTCCATATGCCACCAGTATGGAAAAAAAAAAAATCCTAGCAGATTATATCCCAATAAGAACTGATAGAAGTCTGTGACTCTAATGACAACAGACAATTCGGCCTAGCCATGCTTCAATTTTACCCGCTGGGTAACTATGAACAAGAAACGTGTGGTCAAAGGCCAATTAATATGGAATACCCCAACTGAATTAAGAACTGGTTATTTACCACCTTTGTATTCATGCCAGTGAAAGCCTTAGGATTATCTTTCAGGTGCTCGCTTATTTGGATTTCTCTTTTTGTCCCCTGAAACAAACGAAAACGCTCAGCCAAAACCTTCTTCCGAGTTAACACATGAAGAGAAATGTTTGAAAGAAACCCTCTTGCAAGAAACCACATACTATGAAAGGAGAAAACTACAAACTTGTGTCTATGGTGTATATTTTCAGATTATCTGCAGCTATTTACTGGGGCTAGGACAAATGGTGAATTTACCCAAAGAGAATGATGACAACATCATACAAAATGATAGGCCCATTTACTCTGAGGTGATAGGCTGATCCTATATATTAAACCCTAATATTATTATCCACAGTCTACTATAATAGCTACAGATTATGCCGTAACTGGATTGTGCCAGAGTTTGTAAACCATAAATCATCATAAACCAGTGAAAGGAACAAATAACTTTTTCTTCACAGAAAATGCCATCTTGCTTTGGAGTTTACAAATCATAAAGATGTCACACAACCTTTACTAAAATAATTTACCTCTGGAAGAGGTCAACATTTTGATGAAGCACAAAGATAACTATTACTCTATGTACTAGATTTTCGATACTACCCTCACTTCCAATATCAGCAGTTATTTTCATTTCCTATGGGCAGAGCTATTGGCCAGGTATTGGGTATTCACGACCCAGATGAACCCGATGCCTCAGTGTCCAAAGAGAGTGTCAGATGTTCTATCATGAACTTAGACTCTGCATTTTTTTACTGACAAGAGTTTTCTCTTTAATTCTAACATCAAGTCTAATGTCCAAGCATCAGGTAATAAATAAGTGGCCGATTTTAAGGTACAGGAATCAAATTTTTGCTCCCCATTTAGAAATCATCAATTTGTTAACAAGGTTTCTTTAAGTGTAAGTCATGGCAAAGGGCATAATTCATAACAGAGAGTGGAGAGTAATCCTCTAAGTGAATTTAAATCCCTTCCAACTTAAATATTCTAAGCCCAGAAGATGTCAAATTTCCCTTTCCTTTGAACTGCCACAGTATTCCAACTCCACTGGTCTCAATTATTCACCTTTGTGTGTCCATACATATGTAAAGAGTGACTGAGTGAACAGACAATCTCCTTAATTCCTCCACACACACAGGATGGGTTAATCTACCTTAGCTCCAAAGCTATGGCTCACTGATTAACACAGGTCTGCACAGCATATTGCTGCAGACCCAGTTTACAGCCTGCTGAAGTCAGGCAAAACACCGCAACTGAGATCGGCACTTTGTGTTTCACTTCCATTCTTCAAAAGGGGAAGGACTAGAAGAAACTAAAAAGAAGGCACACACACACACACACACACACACACACACACACACACACACACACAAAGAAAAAAAACACAAAACCCCACCAATGATCCTACTTTCTAGGGTGCAAATTTATTCTTAGAATCTTTTCCTATCTAAATGCTTCTTTCAGCTTGGCTAAGACATGCCATATTACAGTGGTGACTACCAGCTCTTTTTTAAAAAAAAAAACTGATAATCTCTTTTGTCATAACTAAAACTGCCTGCTTATTCAGGCTGTGAGAATGAGGTGTGTATTTCCTGTCATTCTGCCTCTTCTGCATATTACTGTGTGGGACTAAACAAGTATATGGAGAATACAGGGAAATTCCGGGACACAGTATTTAACAGAAGCTTATTATATGTATCAAGAATCAATTTCAAGCATATCATATGCATAAGACTCTAATCTTTTTTAAGGACTAAGGAAAAATATACTTTAATCTATGTTAGGTCAGACGAGGATTATTTCTCAGACTGTGAAGCAAATCTCTGCAAATTCAACAGGTACACTGAAGTCAGATGGTCCCATATCCCTTAAACTTTATAATTCTTATCAGTGGGTCCTGAATATTTAACATGACACAGATTTTATTAAGTTGAATGCTGGTAACATAGTCTTTTTGCAAATGGTGACAAAAGGTCAGCCTTTTAAAAAAGTGAATAAAAAAGAACAGAATGGAAAATGGAAAAGTAAAGAAAGGAAAAAAAATCAGAGTGCATCACATATAACAAAGATTTTATTTCTTAATCTTTTAGGTTGTATGTGTGTATCCTAAGTCTCAATTTTAAAAGAATTTTTAAATCAGAGTTACAGTAAAAAGAAAAGGTTTGGAAAGAACTGATATAATAAATCCTACGGTATTGAAATATCAAAATGGGTTAACAAAATAATTGTATAAAGATATTTTTAAAGTGTGTGCTCTGTGCCAAAAGCACAACATTCATGGTGATTCACATATATTTTTTCAATTAGCTCTCACATTAACCCTGTGAGTCTTTTTTTTTTTTTTTTAATCTTCCACTTTGTACAGATTGAGCTACTGGGACATTTATCTGAGGCTCTTGTAATAACATTTTGATTGAATTGTAATCAAACAATGGACGTTTTCATAAATGAATAAATGGTTATGACTTCATCTATTAGAACATAACGATGGTAGAATTAAGGAACCTCTTCCACCCTCCGTCCACTTTTTTTATAGCAAACACATGAAAACATTTTCTTCATTAAAAAATTCCACAGAAAAAAAAAATCTGTCCAGAATTACAGTCTAACCACAGAAATACGCAGAGCCAGTAGATACTATTTGACTGAATTTGCCAGAAAACAGTGTCTGCCTCATAATTCTCTTTCCGATGCCCATCTTCCAACACGGATCTTCTCAGTCAAGTTTAAAGAATCCCAGGCTTGCAAACCACCACTGACTGTTTAGCATGACCATTGCAAGAGGAGTGTCCAGGTTAGCTGAGCAAATTCAGGAATAATCATATGAAGACGGGAACCCAGGCAAGCACATCATTCTAATTTTTTCTCACGTGAGTCTATGCAAGACTGGCCAAGTGGCTTTTATGGTTCTTCTATTCTTTATAGCAAAGGAGACTTAGGTAGAATAACTTGCTTCTTCCAAGTCAACACAAGTTGGATCAGGGATTAGATTTATTATTGTTCAAGAAAAAACTGTATATAAAAGGAGTGAATAGGAGTTCCCATTGTGGCACAGCGGAAACAAATCCCACTAGGAAGCATGAGGTTGCAGGTTCGATCCCTGGCTTCATTCAGTGGGTTAAGGATCTGGTGTTGCCGTGAGCTGTGGTATAGCTTGCAAACATGGCTGGGATCTGATATTGCTGTGGCTGTGGTGTAGGCCAGCAGTTGTAGCTCCAATTCAACCGCTAGCCTGGGAACCTCTATATGCTGTGGGTGCAGCCCTAAAAAAGTAAGGCAAAAGAAAAAAAAAAGTAAAAGGAGTGGATAGTTATACTGAAGTTATGCAAATTAAATTCTATGTGGAAATAAAATCAAATTATTTTCTTTTGAAAGCAAATAAACTCATTGTTAATTGCAATGAAGCTTCATTTATAAAGTGGGAACTCCCACTTTATATAACGAAGGTAATTCTACAAGGACCCTCCAAAGTCAAACAAAATCAGTTTAGCATTTGCTGATTAAATAGCATAACAGCAATTCCAACAGAAAGAGAATAAAAGCCATGATGCATGCTTAGAAATGATTTTTAAGGTCTCCATTTCTAAATGGCTTTAACCAGCTTAATTAACTGAGGAAGAGTGATTAAACTAGTTAGAAATACATGTGTAGGAACATAACTCATATGCATATAAACATGCTGTTAAGGTTTATTTTCTCCTCTGTCTCTCAGAACGATAAAATTTTGATCTGAGAATTATTGTCATATTATAGTCTCTTATTTAAAACACAGAGTGCCATCTGATTTTTAAAGAGTATCACTTAAAATATTGTCTCTTTGCTGCCTATCCAAGTTACAATGTTATTTGAATTCAAGATGTCTGGATTTACATTTCTGAAGAAGCTCAGGACTCTCAATTCTTATTTCACTGGCCACAAAATAGTATAAGATGCTCTACAGGATCTTGTTTACCTCCTGTTTCCTCATCCCTGAATATTTTCTAACATGAAAGCCACTTTGTAAATATTAAAAGGTAAATCAAATTTCTGTTTGTTTTGCAATTGTGTGAAAAGAGCAACATTTTCTTTAATGTAGGAGATAAAAAACTGGGGGAAACCCACGCACCCTAGAATGGTTGAAGTGAAGTCTAGAAAGAGAACAACCCATCAAGACATAATAACCATGTCAATGAGGAACGTACAGGCACATCTGTCTGCTTCCCGGACCCTAGAACATCCTGCTAAGCTAACAGCCTGCTTTGCCTTTCTTTCCAGCCATACCCCTTGACTTTTCAATTTATTTATCCAAATTTTTGCCTTCATATCCTGTTCTTCCATTAAGAGGGATTTACCCCTATAGTGCACTCTTTCTACAATATCCCTTCCTCCAACTCTTTCCTCTTTAGTGCTCTGTGACTCTTCCAGCCCCAAACTGCTGCATCTAATTCTCTCCAGTCAGCACATAATAGACGGTAATAATAGAGATTAAAAGACAGATAAGAAATTAAAATATATGGTTTTGTTTCCAGGAGGAAGAGGATACGGCTATACACATGCCATGGGGGAACAAAACAAAGGTGACAATGCTGCCTTTTGGCTCCTACAGACATTTACACTTCATGAGGCCACAGATTCCTGCTCTCCTGCATTTCTTCCCCAGCCTCTGGTTTCTGAGCTTTGGGACCTTGGAACTCAACTATGCCCCTGCAAAAATTGTTTGACTAAGTTCTCCAACAACAAAAATCACACAACCCAACAGATTATTCAGCAGCTATCTTCTAACTCATTATACACCTATTATTCAATTTTCTTGTTCTTATTGCCACTAATCATATTTAACTTCCCATCCCTGTTCCCTATAACATTCTCCAAAACAGTTTTTAAATATGATGGTTAATTTTATGCATCAGCCTGATTGAGTCATGGGGTTTCAGGTTAAACATTATCTCTGGGTGTGAATATAAGGGTATTTCATGATGAGATTGGTCTTTGAATTAGAGGCCTCAGTAAAGCAGACTGCTCTCTGCACTGTGGGTATGCATTATTTAATCTGTTGAGGGCCTGAACAGAAAAAAGCAGAAGTTAGGTTTGTTCCCTCCCTGCTTGTACGCTGAGCTGGTACATCAGTCATCTGCCCTCAGACAGGAATTTACATCATCGGAAATCCTGATTCTCAGGCCTTTGGACTCCACTGGAATTTATACCACTGGCTTGCTTTCCTGGGTCTTCAGCTTGCAGATGGCAGGTCATGGGACCTCTCAGCCTCCATAATCAATTGAGTGATGTATACATACATCCTATTGGTTGCGTTTCTCTGGGCAACCCTAAGAGAACATCTCTATTTGTTCCTTATAACAATCCACTCTATGTACCTGGCTGTCCTATTTGTCTTTCTGAAGGAAAACTCTTATCATATTGCCTCTACAATAATAAGGATCATAACAACAAAAATAATAATATGCACCAAAACTAAAACCCATAAACACATGTGAATGAAAAATACCACCTGGCATATCAGTAAGCAAAGGATACTGCAGCCATCAGCCACTACAGCAACTCCCAATGGTGTACCCTGATGAAACTCTGGATGAAAAAAACAAAGGATACTGGCCCCAGAGAGCTGAGGTGCAGCTGAGATGATTTCAGTGAGCTCAGACCTTTGCACGCCACACACAGAAAATTGATATATTCCTTAGGATATCTGGTTTTCTATCATGAACAGTAATCTTTTGATGTTCTGACTACCTGGTCTTTGTCACAAAAACTCCTCCACATTCCGGCTCCTCTCTTACCTCTTTGGAACAGTCTCTCAGAGCTCTATGAGTTGCTCTTCCCCGGCCTGAAGTCCTCAGTTTTGTCTCCCAAATAAAACATAACTCTCAACTTTTAGGGTGCCCATTTTTTTTCAGTCAGCACACAAAACCCAAAAGCAAAAACACGAAAAACTTCAGGAGCAATAAAGAATCTTCACAATTAGTTCTGTACTTTTTTCACTTTACCTTTCACTATTCTTATCATGAACTTTTCAAATCTCTTTCTTGCAAAAACTGCACCCTTTCCCATGGGTACCAGGTGCTCATAAAATGGATGGAGGAGATGGGGTAGAAGCTAACACTCATTAAACCCTAAGCATTTGGAAGTATAGAGCTAACTGTCCTAACACACTAAAACGTAAACTTGACTTGATTCAAAAGGTCTGATTTCAGGAATGGCATGAAAGCAATGAAGGTGCTATCTCTCGCTCAGAGTGAGGCCTATACTTTACCCTGTCCTTTTAAATATCCACATTACTTATCTCTTAAGCCATCTTCGCTGCTTATATTCTTCTGTGTTTTTTTGTTTGTTTGTTTGTTTTTGGTCTTTTTAGGACCCATCTGCAGCATATCGAAGTTCTGAGACTAGGGGTCGAATCAGAACTTCAATGCCATAGCCACAGCAACACCAGATCAGAGCCAAGTCTGCAACCTACAACACAGCTCCATACTGGATCCTTAACCCACTGAGCAGGGCCAGGGATCGAACCCACGTCCTCATGGTTACTAGTCAGGTTTGTTATTGCTGACCACGATGGAAACTCCTGCTACTTACATTCTTGAGGAACCTCTTCTACTCTTGCTACAGAAAGCTCTCATTTCTCTATCCTCCTGTCTCCGTGTCGAGGGACTCCTACTGTAATCACATGCCTGCCTCTTCTCAACACTCTTGCCACTACCTCATCCTTCATTTACTCTTCTCCATGGAGAGAAGAGAATTTAAGCAAATAAATTATACAGTACTTGCACAACCCCTATCTGCTATTTTTTCTTAGAACCAGCCTTTCAGTAGGATGGTAAATTCTGATCTGACACTTGGCCTGCCTCTATGGAGAAGTCTATCTGCTGTTCACTTGTGAGTGTTACTAGGAGGACACTTCTGTCTAATTCCACAGCAAAGAACTGGGGAGCCTATTGTGACAATATTTCCCTGGATTCACGAAGCTTTTATTTTTATCTCAATCTTCATCTGACTCTTATCTCTTAATTTGGTTCCAAACTAAGAACTGGATATAAATTTTTATTGCTTGGCCTCCTATCTGCTCCAAACTCCCATGTCTTTAACTAGCACTTTTGTGCCTACGGTTCCAGATACATATCTTCATACAGTTCATTTTGTGAATGGCTTGCAGGCACCTTATAGATAATCTCTTCTCAGGTCTGCCCATCTGTACTTTCCAAGATCCAAAGTTTCTCTCTATGAAATTCAAGACAACTATCCTTCTGAAAACGTTATTCTCTATGTATTGCCAAAGATTACCAACATATATCTACAATCATTATGGAAGTAATCTACATAAGAGAAAATGTAATTTTTTTTGGACCAAAGCCAGAACACAAGTTTGTAAAGAGCACACTACATCCTCACTTGAAAGTACCTTAGTTTTCCTTGATATAGCATAGCAAATGCAAAATTATGCAAGGATTAGCAAGATCATTAACAACACAATTCGTATGTCTTTTGGAGGGCTTTTTTGACCATAGGAGGGTACAAAACAACTTCATATAGTTAAACTTTATTTCTTCCATCAAACTGTTTAACGTGTGTGTGTGTGTGTGTGTGTGTGTGCGTGTGTGTGTGTGTAATATGAACTGTGGTCATTTGGTTTACCATTTTTAACCTGAAAAAATATTCAGAATATTCTCACACTTTATATTAAGCTATTAAAATGCTTATAGTTTGAATACTGGCACATTCAATAATACCTATGAATAATTTAAAAGATTGTGTCTTGTGGAACTAGCTGCTAGTGCATTTGAGTTAGGGTCTAACAGGAAACAATGTGTACAACTGTGATAATTATTCACATCCTTTTCCTTTAAATAAATCATCAATCTGTGCCTATATTTCTCTAATAAATAGGTCTATGTAATATTAATCTACTGAGCACATTCACAAAATATAAGGAATTGACTGAAGAATTAGCTGATAAGAAATCTTCACATAAGACACAATCCCTTTAAAGAGTAATTTATAAAGCTGTGAAGCATACTAAAAAATAAACAAAGTAAAATAATACAATATAACCTAGAGGCATACTTTGGCCCTGATTTTGTCCAAATAATTTAAGACAAAGTTTGGGCACAGAAAACTTTGAATTGCATTGCAAATTTCCTTTTTTGTCTCAACAGGTTTTAAACATAGATACCAATGGGGAACTATGAAAAACAAAAAGATGTCAAAGAAAGCATCAGACAAGATTATTATTTTACACTCATTGAGGAATTCTATACCTGTTACTGAAAAAAAGGAGAGCTAGACTTTATAGATCTGTAGAAACATAGTATCTTTGAGCGGGGGTATTATTTCTAAAGTTCATGTAAGGCCAAATGATATATCTTTCCTATCTTTCCTCCCTAAAAGGTAACTTTTCGGCCACCTATATAAAAGCTGGATTAACAAATTTCCCTACTTTTCAACGTCTTCCTTTCTAGGTTCCTTACATTTTCGTGCCTTAGCTGAAACCAGGCTTTTCACTTCAAGGCTATTTTCTGCAATTTACCTTCTCTATAAGCATGATCTCTCTTATTTTCTGCATTCCATCCCTGCTTTCTCTGGGATCTCTTTAATTATTATCATTCCCTTATCCTTAATCTCCTTCTTCTGGCTCATTTCCACCAGCCTTTAAACATGCTCAAGTTCTCTCAATTTAATGAAGCAAAACAAGACAATAATGCTCTCCCTTAATCCCACGTTGCATTTCAGTTTCTGACTTTTTCTAACCTATTTCTTGGAGCCTAACTCATCCAAAGTTGCTATTTGATGTCTTCATTACTCTGTCTCATAAGCAATCTACCACCAACTGGTTCCCACCTCCATCACTCCTGGATCTTCTAGAATTGTGCTCTCCCCAGATATCTACATTAATAAATCTTCAGTCCTTATTTATTTGGACGTTCAACAGCATTTGACATACTGACAACTTTCTTTTCAGATTCTTATAGTTTTGGCTTACCATTCCTTTCTTTTTTTCTTTTTTCTTTTTTTTTTTGCCTTTTTGTCATTTTAGGGCCACACCCATGGCACGTGGAGGTTCCCAGGCCAGGGGTCTAATAGGAGCTGTAGCCGCCGGCCTACACTGCAGACTCAGCAACACAGGATCTGCGTCACATCTGCGACCTATACCACAGCTCATGGCAACGCCAGATCCTTAACCCACTGAGCAAGGCCAGGGATCAACCCACAACCTCATGGTTCCTAGTCAGATTTATTAACCGCTGCGCCACGTTGGGAGCTCCCTGGCTTACCATTTCTTGACTGCTCTTTCTTCCTCCCTCTGCTAGATCCTCCTACTCTACCACCCCTTAAATGATGGTATTCCTTAGGGTTGCATGTGTTCCCTCCTCTATTCCTGCTCCTTATCCCTCTGACTGATAACATCTAATCTTATACCTTCAATTACCAAGCATACATTTAGGATCATAAACCTTTTTATCTCAAGGCAACACATTTATCTTCTAATACATGAAACTGTTAGAAAACACCACTGTCTACCTCTACAGTCAACATGTATGAAACAAAACTAATCTTATTCTCAGAAACCGTTTTTCCTCAAACAGTCATAAAGAACCCTGAATTAGGCTACATCTCTCCATTCCCATTGCTCTCCCCTAAAGCAGCCACAGGCAAGTCTCACCTGGATTACTGACAGGACCTGCAACTCTTTTTTATAACTAGTTTTCCTCCTCTTTAAATCATTCTCCAAGTTGCAGCCTCATTGATCTTTCTTAACCGCAGAACTGATTTTCACATTTTTATTTTAAACCCTTCAATGGTAAACATGCAATATTCATACGCTATTCCAGGCCTTCCAATACCTTGTTCCACTCCACCTCTTCAACGTCAGTTAGAGTCTCTCTGCTTCATACATAGTGGACTCTTACTATCTTTGGCCCCTAAGAGCCTTTAATATGTTCTTTCCTCCTTCAAAAGCTTCCTGTCTTCTTTGCCTGGTTAGTTTGTGCTCTTATTTACACTCGTGCCTTAAATTACCTTTTCTTCTAAAAAGCCTTTCTTGTCCCTAACAAGCCAGTCAGGTCTTCCTCTGGCTACCAAGGAACTATATACTTTCAAAACACCACTGATCAGGATTATTTACACACTTATTTTGGTACTATTTTGTCTTCTTTGTCAAACTGTAAACTCACTAAAGTCAGATACCACAACTGTCTTCAAAAATTTTCCTCACAACTCTCAGTTCATATACAATAGAAATTCAATAAACATTTTTTTGATAAAACAATGTGTGAGGTGGTAATACTTCTTTAAAGCAGAACAAATTTATAATCCATATATATGAATTAAATATCTTTAAGCCATAAGGGATCCAAGAAGTAATCTATTTCAACATTGTCACTTATAAAATGTGAAAGATTTGATGCAGAAAAGGTCAATTATTTTCTCCAGGTAACAGAATTAATTTGTCTTATTGCTAATTTTCATCTCCAAAGAGCACAACATTTTCTCTTTTTTCCTTTATTTCTTTATGTCAGCCACAAAGATGTGCCTCTTTCACAAGACTTTGAAAACTTTAAGCTGATATTCATTTGGTATTTGGATATACAAATAATCTGAATTTAAATTACTGGTTCATAAAAACAAAATATGTCTTTAAAATGTTTTACATAAGTCAGACCTTTCTTCTGATCCAGACTGTTGTTTTTTATCACCTCTCCAAAATATCCGGGTAACATTTTTGATTATGTATAAAAAAATGCAATAATAAAACATGCTTATTTTCCATCTTGTGAACTATCTTCTCAAAATAAAAACAGTATTTCAACAAATATTGGCTGATTGCATAATATGTTTCAGGCACTGTTTAAGATATGATGCATATGGCAGTGAAGGAAAGAAAAAAGTTTCTGACCTTACAGAGCTTGGCTCTAGTTGAGGAGGAAGAAAAATAAACTAATAAATGAGTAAATTAGATGGTATGTTAGATAATAATAAGTACTAAGATGATAAAGCAGATGAAGCAAACTGGAAATGTCGCTATTATTTGTTGGTTGGTTGACTGGCTTTGCATTTTTATTTGGAGCTATGACCAAAGGTTTTGCTCTGAGTGAAGATGAAGGAAGATAAAGAGAACTGGCCTTGTATCTCTGTGGGAAAAGAGCATTTCAGCAGAGGGAAGAGCAAGTTCAAAGGATCTGAGGTAAAAGCATGACTAGTGTGTTTTGATCATAACAAGAAGATCAGTAGGGTGGGAGCAGAATCATAAGGCAAAGATTAGTGGAAAATAAGGTCAGATAGAAGATAATTGGGCCAGACCATACAGGACATTAAAGGACATTGGAATGACTTTGGATTTTACTCTGAAAGAAATGGAAAGCTCTTGGAGGGTTGTGTGTACTCTAGCTGCTGAATTGAGAACAGACTCCAAAGTAGCAAGGGAGAAATCAGGAAGACTAGTTAAGAAGAAGTTATGCAATAATCCAGACAAGAGATGATGATGGCTTGAATCAAACCAGTAGGGGTGAAAGTGGTGATGTACTGCAGGAGTGGAATATATTCTGAAAACTGAGCCCATATATCTTGCTAATGGATTAAACGTGGGGTATGAGTGTAAGAGAGGGGTCATGGATGACACCAAGGTTTTTTTTTCTTGCCTAAATATATAGAATGGGGTTGTCACCTAATTCAGTTTGTGATTAATCAGAATATTGGATTAAATGCTGCTCTGGAGAACTCAATATAATTATTTCCAGTATAGAATTCAACACTGTGCAAAGTTCTCCCGCAGTCAAGACAGGATAGCTCCATTTTTGGCATATGCAACAGAAGCATATCTTTATTAAAAGTTTTAAAGTAATTCTCCTCTGATCTAACTCTGTGGTATTACATCACTGTTCTATGTTGATTTTATTGCATACAATGGGTCATACGAAATATTACTGTTGAAAAAAAAACCTAGGCAAAAATTTAAGTAAAAAGAAAATATGTGTGTTTCTGTAATACATATATATATATATATACACATACATGAGTATACATATATTTCTCCCCACCATAACAATACATTATTTAAGCCTAATTTTGGTTAATTAAAAATTATTTTCAACCTCTAGGCATTTGAGGAAGCTGATTTTTTTTAAAGGGAAGAGATTTTTATGTTACATAAAACTGTTCTTAAGACCACTATTATATACATCTGAATATTCAAATCAGTGCATGAACATAAGGAGACACATATGCATAAGTACATGTAACAGCTAAGAAGTACTGATCAAGTCTGCTATGTAGGCTGTAAGTGCAGTAATCAAAAAAGTAAATGTTGAGAAGTTTCTCCCAAATCAAATCAAGGAAACATATTTTTTGAAATCCCTAAATACCACCTTTTAGTGTAAGACCTATCACAAGGACAATGTATAAATTAAAGAAACAAGAAACTCCTCAAAATTAAGAGCAAAGAAATAACAGAAAAGCCATTTAACTGATTGACTTTTTAGGGTAAAATTGAAAATCCTATTCAAACATGATTCACTGAAAAATAACAATATTTTAAAATTAGACATTAAGTTTTAATGTCAATCCTTTGTACTTTTATAACAAAATGCTCAAGTTCTAACATAAACATTAATTAAAAATAAATCCTGCTTTCTAATTCTCAGGGATGCCTGGTAACACTTGTTAACTTGCTTACACATGTAGTGAAATAGGATTAATAGGATTGAATTTATATTCTTAAACCGGAGATATTCTTACCAGAAACTTGTATAGAGGAACTGAGCTTCCTTAAGTATTGTACACAGTTTCTATGAAATTTGTTCCAAACATTTTCAGATGTATTGTTTTTTGAACATTTTTGTTGATGTATCTATGAAAGACTTTTAACCTGTTTGACTTTGAATGGCAGTGGATTTACCAAGATTCACTACTTTCTCATTATGTTATGTTACATTAATATAGAATCTAGACTGGAAAGTGAAATGTTAGTAGGGCTAACTTTTTTTTTTTTTTTTTGCTTTTTATGGGCCTGCGGCCTATGGAGGTTCCAGGCTAGGAGTCGAATTGGAGCTGCAGCTGCCAGCCTATGCCACAGCCACAGCAATGCTAGATCCAAGCTGCATCTGTGATCTGCACCACAGCTCATGACAATGCTTGATCCTTAACCCACTGATGGCGACCTGTGTCCTTATGTATACTAGTCACATTCATTTCCACTGAACCACGAGGGAACCCCTATTTTTATTTTTTACAATTGAATTTTATGTGGTTAGTTTTTAAAATCAACTATTTCACATATCTGAAACAGACTTTTATTCATGTATGTTGCGATGTTCATGTTATTTTCCATTTATATATGGCCATGAAATAGTTATGAAGATTCACATTATATTTACGTAAACATCTAATAGTATTTGTGTGACTTTCAGTACAAATCTCCAAGTCCTAATTATAAAGAGTCTTATTTTAGATTCACAATTTTGTTCAAATCATAGGTTCAAAGTTATGTGCTGAGTCATTAATAAAGTATTTTATCCTCTGTGAGTCTGTTTTTTCCATCTATAAAGGAGATAATTTACTAGTATTTCAATATTAAATTTTACAATATGTTTACAGTGAAAACATACTGAAAGTAACATAAAAACCTTAATATTTCAACAGCAACAATTTTCACTAGAAATGCATTTTGAACTGTTCCTCTTTCATTGTGGTTATCACACTGTGGTTTGATCATTACTAACATTATTTAGGAAAATGTTAGTAACAATATTTAGAAAAAGACTGTGCTTTATAGAGAAACACAATGTGAAGAATTTTTTTATAAGAACTGAAGTAGAATTTAATATATGTACTGCCAAATGCCCTACATCGTTTGGCAAAGTTGTGCAAGTCTTGAATGATTCGGTCCCTTTTGGCAGCTGGAAACAGAGTGAAAAGGGAGTAGTGAATAAAATCTATTTTATATTTCTAATATAAAAGCAAGCTTTCTATTAATAATTTGACAATGACAATCCATCATGCCTCACCTCATCTAAAGCTTCTGCCACACATCATAGTTTTAGGTCTTAGAAATAATGATTAGGTGCAGCTGTAAAACAATGATTCAAAATGAAAGGTTCATTAATCACATAATAGGAACAGCAGCAAAGTACTGCACAATGAAATCTGGGATTTCCCTTTTGTCTACTTTTTGGTACTGAATCTGTTTTGGCCTGAGGTCTGCATTCGGACAGATGCCCGGAATTGATTTTTTTTTTTGTACCCTAATGATTCCCTTTTCCCTCTTTGCATTAAATTGATTGAAGCGGACAATGACTGTGCTGATACTCTAAATGGATTGTGACTCCCTCATGGCCCACCTGAATCAAAGAGAAATACATTTTGGACCGATATTTTTTCCACATTGGCTATTTTATCTGTGAGCACCATATGAATTCTGACCAATGTATGAGCAGTGCTGAAATTAACTTATTTTCCCCTTACATCATCTTCCATAGTCTGAAGAAATAACACTGACTTGGGAATCATAAAACATAAATGCCTCATGCCTAGTGGGCCTCATGTTTTCTAGATTACCTTTTCAGTCATCTAAGAATAATTTCTCACATCCATGCCAGTCTGTCTAATAATGAAAACCAGAGATTTGGGGCATAGCTCTTCACAAGGCTGCTGGAGTTCTGGCAAGAACTATGTGATATAGCAACCACTGGCTAGATGACAGGGGTTCTGAAGCTTCCTTCAGAGGCAATAACATTACTTCTGAAGGTAATATTGAGGCCTCAGTGCTGATATTATATCACATTATAGCTGTCTTTCTAATGAAAATGTAGGCTGCAAATGACTATGTTCTGCCATTTTACCAGGAATGATACAGGCAATGGAAACATATTTGTGAAGTTCAGTCGTTGAGATTGTTACCAATATCACCAGATATTCACTTTCAACTCTCTTGAACTCCTCATTCACCCCTTTTCCACCCTTCCTTCTTTAGCTGACTTTCTTCTTTTATAGGCCCTCATAATTTTTCTAATTGCAACCATCTTCTTCTTGTTCTCTTTCACCTTACCAAGCGGGAACAGAATCTCAAAAGTGATAACACTCATAATAAGGGAAACAATTCAAAACAATGATCCAATGGTGGAGTAAGTTAATAAGTACATCATCTAAAGAAACATCTATTATAAGGACTACCTTCATTCATTGCTCTTTCTATAAATTTATTTCAGGGTGAAAATGTTGAAATAATTGATATATACCAACTAAGCACAATAGGTAAATGTGGACAACTAATGAAGGTTTCATGTTTTTAAAAAGTGAAATATAATATTATGTTCCTTATCTTTTTCTAGTTTCCTTATAATATTTAATCTGTCTACTGTTCTATTAATTTTTCTTGCTTTTTAGGTGTGAGGGTGGGGCATATGGAAGTTCCCAGACTAGGGGTCGAAAAGGAGCTATAGCTGCTGATCTATGCCACAACAACACCAGATCTGAGCCACATCTGTGACCTACACCACAGCTCATGGAAATGCCAGATCCTTAACCCACTGAGCAAGGCCAGAGATTGAATCTGCATCCTCATGGATACTGGTCAGCTTCATTACCTCTGAGCTACGATGGGAACTCCTCTACTGTTTTAAATAAATGACAGAAGAGCATCTCAAAATAATATTTAAATATATTCTAATATCCATAGAATTTTTTTCATTCATATTACTGAGATTTATTTTTCCATTAGGATACATCTATTATTTTCTATTTCCATTAATAACACTAACCCTTTTCATTTCATTTCCGTATCACCTTAGGTTGGACTCTTTCTTTGGCCCTCAGAATAAACTTGACTTTGTCTCATAGAAAACCCTTAAATGACAATCCATTTCCAGCTGTCTTCAAACTCGAAACAAGCCTCCTATGGTGTTTGTGAGAATATGCACTGAAATGTTGTAAAATCTTGTAAGTGTGTTTCAGGGACCAGAAGCCTGAGTCATCAGGGAGACTACTTCTTCAGAATCTATAAAAAGTTCTCCAAGTGTTTTGTATATTTCACTCATACTTTTATCTATAAGACACATTAAGTATTGCTAGTATTTAATGAATAAATCAATACTATGCTTTACTTAGTCCACTGGATACATATGCTATTCTGAAGGGAGGTCAAAATTAGATCAAGCAAAAGCATATACAATCTTCTCTTTTTCACTAGTTTAATGTACATTGTAATGTACCCGTTTATTGTACACTAGTTTCTTTGTACATTGATACAAAGATTGAAGGATTATATAATTTTGAGTAGAATAAATTAACTTTGCCCAAATAAATTTATGGTATGGAAGTATGAACATGAAGATAGCACAAATCACGTAAACACAAGTGAACAAGAAACTGGCAAAAGTTGATTCTTCTTTTCTTACTACTAACTCTTTTTCAGAAGGGTGGGAACAATGGCAACCTGGTCATATCTGATAAAAAACTGACCAATAGGAAGGTTGATTTTTCTACACACTCTCTCCAGCACTTATTATTTGTAGACTTTTTGATGATGACCATTCTGACTGATATGAGGTGATACCTCATTGAAGTTTTGATTTGCATTTCTACTTATTAGGGATGTTGAACATCTTTTCAAGGGCCTTTTGGCCCTGTTCATGTCTTCCTTGGAGAAATGTCTATTTAAATATTCTGCCCATTTTTTGATTATTTTAAATATACTGAACTGCATAAGCTGTTTGAATAATTTGGAGATTAATTCCCAGTAGGTCACATTGTTCGCAAATATTTTCTCCCATTCTGTGGTTGTCTTTTCACTTTGTTGATGGTTTATTTTTCCATGTAAAAGCTTTTAAGTTAATTAGGTCCTATTATTTTATTTTTGGTTTTGTTTCCATTACTTTAGGAGACAGATCAAAAAAAAAATACTGATGCAATTTATGTCAATAAAAGTTCTGCCTATGCTTTCTTCTAGGAGTTTTATGGTATATGGTTTTACTTTTAGCCCTTTAATCCATTTTGAGTTTATTTGTATGTATGCTGTTAGGGAATGTTCTAATTTCATTCCTTCAATTTTAACTGTCCAGTTTTCCCAGCACTACTTATAAAAAAGACTGTCTTTTCTCCAGTGAATATGCTGGCCGCCTTTGTTTTAAATTAATTGACCATAGGTGTGTGGGTTTATTTCTGGACTTATTAATCCTGTTCCATTGATCTATATTTCTGTGTTTATACCAGCTCCATACTAGTTTGGAGAACAGTATGGTGGTTACTTAACTTAAAAAGCTACAAATAGGAGTTCCTGTCATGGCTCAGTGGAAACAAATCTGACTAGCATCCATGAGGACGCAAGATTGATCCCTGGCCTTGCTCCGTGAGTTAAGGATCCAGCATTGCCATGAGCTGCAGTGTAGGCTGCAGACACGGCTCAGATTCTGTGCTGCTGTGGCTATGGTGTAGGCCAGCAGTTAGAGCTCTGGTTTGACCCCTAACCTGGGAACCTCCATATGCCACGAGTATGGCCTTAAAAAAAAAAAAAAGCAAACCTACAAATAGAGTTATCATGTGATCCTGCAATCCCATTCCTGGCCGTATATTTGAAGGAAACCATAACATGAAAAGATACATGCACCCCAGTATTCATTGCAGCAAAATTTACAATAACCTAGACATAGAAGCTACCTAAGTGTTCATCAAAAGATGAATGGATAAAGAAGATGTGGTATGTATACATGAATATCACTCAGCCATAAAGAGAGTGAAATAATGACATTTGCAGCAACATGGATGGAACTAATGATTATTATACTAAGTGAACTAAACGAAAGACATATATGGTATCACATATGTGGAATCTAAAATAAAGGTTATAAATTAACTTATTTACAAAACAGAAACAGATTCACAGACATAGAGATCAGACTTGTGGTTGCCCAGCTGGGGGGGTGGGGGATTAGGAGTCTGAGGTCAAAATACATGCCCTACTATATGTAAATAGATGATCAACAAGGAGCTAATTCCCTAAATTAGCTATGTTTCAATATAAATCTTAAAAAAGAAAAATCAAGGGAGTTTCCTTCGTGGTACAGTGGAAACGAATCCAACTAGTATCCATGAGGATGCAGGTTCAATCCCTGGCCTCGTTCAGTGAATCAGGGATCGGGTGTTGCCATGAGCTGTGCTGGAGGTCGCAGATGCACCTGGATTCTGCATTGCTGTGGCTGTGGCGTAAACTGGCAGCTGTAGCTCTGATTCAACCCCTAACCCAGGAACATCCAAATGCCGCAGGTGTGGCTCTAAAAAGGCAAAAAAGAAAAATCCAACAATTATAAAAAAAGAAACTGACCAATAAAATCACTGAGGATATTATTTCAATTATGACTCACATAAGCTATTAGTAACTACCACAAGCATACACTGTACTCGGAGGTTTGCGGTGATCAATTCTTAACCTCCCCTCAAAATATTACACATACTGAGTAGACTGAGTGAAGTTGCCAGTACCACTGTGTACACTAAATATTAGTAACAATTAATGTATTTTTTAGTACTTCCAAGTCATGGTGAGCAAGACATTTTATACTAAAGATTTTATTAATAATGACAAACCTCTGTCACTCCTGAAGCAATATTAAAGTACATGATAAACCATCACGTCACATAAAAGTCCTAAATAATATTTTGAAGTATCTTTTACATTTCTAACTTAGTAATGAAATAATTGAATAATGGAATGAATTTGTACTGTTAGGGGAAGATGGCTTTCTTCTGGCCTGGTCAAAGAAAATGACTGAAATAATACATGGCAACAATATGGTGACAACTTAAATGAATTCCTTTGTTTTTGCTAAACTTTTGGGGAGAATCACACAGAGAACACTAATGAGATAAAAGAAGAGGTGTGTAAAATTATGTAATCTTGGGAGGTTGCTCACAGTGGGATAAAAATATAAAAGTTTCTGTCATGTCTTGTGAAAATTTGAGATAGTAAACAAAAAGATGTATGGAGGAAGATGTGTCTGGGGTGACATTTAACAAAAGTGGTGTTTCTGTGCAGTGGGACCACTGTCAGTTAGGGTAACCACTGATGAAACAGATTCTAGAGCAAGGTTACCAGAAGATAACACAACATGTCAATTTCTTTCACTGCATCCTTCCTGAACAGTGTAATGCTATAAGTAAGTTGGGGAATTCCCCTCATGGCGCAGCAGAAGTGAATCTGACCAGGAACCATGAGGTTGTGGGTTTGATCCCTGGCCTCGCTCAGTGGCTTAAGGATCTGGCATTGCCATGAGCTGTGGTGTAGGTTGCAGATGCGGCTCAGATCTGGCATTGTTGTGGCTGTGTTGTAGGCCAGCAGCTATAGCTCTGATTATACCTCTTGCCTGGGAACCTCCACATGCCATGGGTACAGTCCTAAAAGGAAAAAAAAAAAGGCAAGAAATAAGTTGAAGTATGAAGGGATCAAAAAGCTATAGGATGTTTTAGAAGCAAGCAAGCAAACAAAAAAGATGTATAGTAAATTCTTAACAATACTCTAATGATACATGGGCAGTGATCATGAACATCATTTATACTACAGAATGCTTTGCTGATTTGCTCATGTAAAATACTTTAAAAAAATCAGGTTGAAAGATATACTGAACAGTTTTATAAAAAAAAAAAAAAGAAATTCAAGTTTACTGCCTATTAGCAGAATGCTGGTTTGGAAAAAGTATAACCATATTTAGCCTATCCTTTCAAGGTACTATTTTAAGCAAATGAAGTTCCCAGGGACACTACGTACACTTATATTTGGTGTTAAAATTTTTTGACCTGTCTAAATGCTTGTAATAAAGAATTCTGGTAGGTTTTAAACTTATTTGTTGAAAGCGTAGAAAATAAGTCTTCCAAGTACTTATGCTGACTGACATTAGCAAAGACAGAAATATAGCAAATGAATGTTGAAATTTTCAACATCAACATCAGCATACTTTCTGTAACTGCTGAGTTGATCTGAAATGACTATCATGATTTAGTAAGCATGAACAATATTCTTTCCTTTTGGATTCACTATTTTGTTATAGAATCATTTTGCACTTAGACACATTGCACCAAATACTAAATTTAACTGAGCTCAGAATCAGAACTTGAAACTTCATACTCAAAATGTTCAATAGGGAGTTCCCTCTGTGGTGCAACAGGATGAGCCACATTTTGGGAGCACTGGGATGCAGGTTTGATCCCTGGCCCTGTACAGTGGGTTAGGAATCTGGCATGGCTTAGGTCGTGTCTGTGGTTCATCTCTGACCTGATCCCTGGCCCAGGAACTCTGTATGCCATGAGGTGCCCCCCCCCAAAAAAATGTTTAATAGGAATTTAAAGTGAAGCATTAAAAATATATTAATAATTAGTACTTAAATTAGTGATTAATTAACTAAATTGAACAGTATTCTCTTACTTTCTATTTTTGTGTTCACCTTACACAAATTAAAATAAAAATAAAGGTAGCTTCTGGAGGAGATCAAATGTACTCTAGATTCCTTAGTCTTACTTTCCACTCTTTTTAATTTATATTTTTGTCTTATAAAAATGAGTGTTTTAAATAGTGTTATTATATAATGCATTATAATATACTCTATTGTGAAATAAATACTCTAAAGTTACTGTCTGACTCCTGTATTTTAATTTTCCCATTTCCTCACCTTTGGTTCGAAAGAGCTAAACACAGAATGCTTCTGTCCACACTTATCCTCCTCACCCAAACATAGCATCTAAGTAAATGTTTCTCCTCCTGTATACTGTTCAGTAGTTATAACTCATGTTCAGTTCCTTTACCTTTGGATCAATATTCATCTCTTGTAGTCTGTTGGCCATACTTTCACTGAATATTGCTTTTCCCACAGGAAGAATATCCTATACTTCGCTTGAATGTCCCTGAGATTCTCAGTCCACTTATGGCTCCTCGACTCTTTCTTCCGTCATGACCAATTTGCCCTCCCCCTCCATAAGGCAATCTCAGGTGACCTTTTCATTCACACTTCTTTTCCCTACCCCAACTCTCTACTTCTGTTAATACAGCCTTTCCACCTTCCCTAGGACATACCATACATACATGGTCTCACTTTGTAATTTGCTTTGACTGTTATATCCTTAGAAATGGTCTCTTTGGCCTCTCTGCAATCTAATTAATTCCCTTCAAGACAGTCTTATTTAACTTTATTGCTTTTCAATACATGGAATCTATTTTTTTTCCTTAAATCATATATTCATTCCCTACAAAGATAATCTGTCATGTGCTATATACACTGTCATGTTGCATTATATGGTTACTCCATTATACACAATGATGCATCTTCCTATTTAATTATTTTGTTACTTTTCATAAAAACAAGCATTGTATCTATGAGGTATGAATTTCCCTGAGGGGAGATAACCTCCAATTACTGTGCATTCCTGAGAGTACTTAGCATGCTGTTGACAGAGAATAGATGTCTCTTAATACAGTCTTATTCATTTAGGAAAGATTCATCTGCTATATATACTGCATATGTTTATGTATAACTCATAAAATTAGGAGTTCTAACTACTTCCACTGTGCCTCAGAGTTATTTGTAGAAATGACATGTTTACAGTGAATTCTTAGTCAATTGTTTGAGTTCCTAAACTAGTCTACTTCTTCTACATCAACATCATTTTTTCTTTTACTATTTCATTGTAGTCAGCTTTATTTCATTTGTAGAGTAAGTTCAAATGCCTGATATAAATAAATAATACAAGCAATGAGCCACACAGACATCAATCCGTCTCTAAAACCAAAAGTAATATGGTTGAAATGACAGATGAAATCAAGCTACAGACTACATCTCAGACATCCTTTGCAAAGGAATCTAATTTGTGCTTGTGGAAACAGAGAAATCTTGTTGACAGAATCAGAATTATGACATACAACCTTCATTCCTCTGCTTCAAAAATGCTATCAAAAAGCCCTCTGTACTTGATCCTCCGAATCATTATCACAAGTAAAAGCATCCTAAGTCCAGCCTATTTTAGTCTTAGAATCCATTATACACTAATGTTTATGCCATGTTACTATATATTCCAGGAATTTTAGCAAAACTAATAAGTGCATATTTTCACAATTATACAACTATTAAGAAAAACGCCATTAGTTACCTAAGGATTTTTTAAAGTGACTCTCTGGAAAAAAAGTCTTCACTGTAGATATACAATTTTATCTACAAAAAAGAGAGGGTGTTTTTTATTGAGCATCAAAGACTGGGGTACTTCTTTGTTTTTTTAAAACATGAACATGTATTTTTATTTCAATAAAATTTCACACAGCTTCCTTCGGTAATACCTCTACAGTAAGAGTTTGAAAATTTTTTTTGGTCTTTTTGCCTTTATCTAGAGCCACACCTGTGGCATATGGAGATTCCCAGGCTAGGGGTCTAACAGCAGCTGTAGCTGCCGGCCTTTGCCACAGCCACAGCAACGCGGGGTCCGAGCTGTGTCTGTGACCTACACCACAGCTCACGGCAACGCCGGATCCTTAACCCACTGAGCAAGGCCAGGGATCAAACCTGCAACCTCATGGTTCTTAGTCGGATTCGTTAACCACTGAGCCACGAAGGGAACTCCAAGAGTTTGAAAATTGACCACGTATTGCTTCAAGTATTATAATGCCTAGTCCTAAAATATAAACAGGTAAATCACAATTTAGAAATGTAAAATAAAATCGTGAAAACCAAAGGCAGTGAGCCATGTGGCATACTGTAGAACACAGAGTGCAAAGTGAATAAAACCATGTTAAACATGAAATTAATTCTTATTCATGAGCTTAACCCTATAGAGACTACTCTTCTAAGCTTATCTTTTGGCACATTTTAAAGTCAAAGATATTTTACATTGTACCTATAGTATACAGTTTATAAAACACAAGACATTTACTCATGTAGTGAAGACCTTTCAATTATGTATAAAACAACAACAGTAAATGTGTTTTTGACTTCATCTATAGAATATCATCTAACCTTGGATATAAAGTTAATTATCTTTACAGCTTTGAAAGTACATGTAAGAGGCGTATGAAAGTGACGTTACTGTAAGATTATCAAAAGGAGGTGAGGGCATATGAACCATTGTTGAAAGCTTGTTTCTTCAGATGAATTATTTTTGAAGTTTTTATTCGAAGTTTGTAACCTATACTCCTCACAAAGATTTCCTTAAAAATGCCTTCAAAGAATGTCATTTCAAAGACACATGTACAGTGCAATTTCATATTTAGCCACATTGAACTACTTTTTAACACTATGAACTTTATTCAAGAAAGACTGGCTAGTGTTAATTACCCATAACTGTTACTAAACATACTTGTATGACAAAAATCACCAATAATTTCTGATGACAGTTCTACTGTCACCAACTAACAAACCAATCCCATCTCATGTTCTCAATAAGGCAATTTCCTTCCCTGCTTGGTTCTGTCCTTTTAAAAAAAAAAATCCCCTCAGGGAACTGGTGCTTCCTATAGGCCTAGTGCATACAGGAGAAACTTAAAAACAGAAATGGCATATCCATGCACGATAAGCGTGAATTACTTCACTTCATGTTATGTAAGCATCAGCCATGTTATTGCCACTGCTGAATTTTTAGTTGATAGCTCCAGAAGTTAGAAACTACATCTTGACTTATGCACTTACTAATACTTCATGTTGATGCTGGTATTTCTTAAATGACATGTAATGATCAAAGCCAATGATATATGTGTTCAGAAATACTGGAATTTCAGGAGCCTCTGCTTGCTTTCTCTACTTCTATATAATTTTCATGTAAGTGTTTGGAGGTAGAGGGAAGCAGGGATGGAGGCGATCTGGCTGAAGTAGTGCTGAATGGAACTGGGAAGAAAAATGTGTCTTGTAGTACATGAAACCTGTTTTAAACATAGTTTTGGGAGTCAAGGTCTGAAGCAGTGAGACTTTTACTAATAAGTCAGTGCTGAGGGTATGTCATGGTTGAGAAAGATATGTGACCTGAGTAAGAACAATTAGAAACAGGGAGATAGATATAAGCTGGCAACTAAGGATCTCTTCCTTTAAGACACACTTATATTATCTCTATGACCCTGCTCTTGAACACCTAGAATATTGTTTTGTCTTCTTTCTTGAGCACTGATAATGACCTTTCTTGTGTTACTACCATTTGTGTCTATACTATATTCTTTTGTATAATGTAAACTTCTTCAGGAAGAAAATCACTCCCAAGGATAAAAATTTCAATTTAATAAAATCTTAATTCCACACAGGGCCTAACACAGCACTCATCGTGTTTCTTGCAAAACACGCAAGTGTGGAAAAAAGGGAGACCGTAGTTGAGTAAACTTCCATTTTTTGAAAAGGCACATTTTGGCTGATTTTATAGTCATTTTTAGAATTTTCTTATTACTGATCTTTATTGCTTAAAAGACTAAAGCTGGGAGTTCCTATTGTGTCACAGTGTAAATGAATCCAACTAGTATCCATGAGGATGTTGGTTCAATCCCTGGCCTTGCTCAGTGGGTTGGGGATCCGGTGTTGCTGTAAGTTGTAGTATAGGTCTCAGATGTAGCTCAGATCCTGTGTTGGTGTGACTGTGGTGAAGGCTGGTTAATCGACCCCTAGCCTGAGGACTTCCATATGCCACAGGTATGGCCCTAAAGTAGTGGGAAAAAAACCCTGTATTTCAATATATTAAAGAGTAGGAGGAAACAATGTATTATAATGTATAGACTCTCAGTACAATTTAATGGATTTAGCCTCAAAATTACTTTTTGTTTCATCTGATTTGTTAGAGATAAAAGTTGAAAGAGTATAATATGATGGTAAACCTGTCGGTATTTATTTTTAGATAGATAATGATACTTGTAAATCATGGGAAGGCAAAGCCAAGTGCTATTTATTTACTTATTTATCTACTTATCTTCATATGGTTGCACCTGCAACATATAGAAGCTCCTGGGCTAGGGGTAGAACCTAAGCTACAGTTGAGGGCTACACAACCACAGCCATGGCAACACCAGATCCAAGCCACAGCTATGACCTACACCACAGCTTACAGCAACGCAGGATCCTGAACGCACTGAGTGAGGTCAGGGATAGAACATGCCATGTGCTTTGTTTATAAATGTAAATATCTAGTTTGGAATTTTTAGATATGAAGGTAAAAATGGACATACACATAAAAATATTCTGCATTAAAGTGGAAAATATATGGCTGGAAAATGAAACCAATGTGACCTAGTTTATTGTACTCAAATGGCAGTATATTATTTCAAGTGTTAAAAGGAGTTAAATATATTAAGTTTTAAAAATTCACATGGTAAATACATAATGCTTAAATTTCTACAATGCTTTCTTAATATACCTAATTTGTAACTAAGTTTTCAATTACTATCAAGGCAAAGAAGAACCAAATACAGTGTTTTTAGACACCAGCTAAATTATTTTCTAAAGATATTTTTTACTTGGAGTAAATAGAAATATTACTTGGCTAAAGTCATAGGTGCCTCTAAGATATTTTGAATAATAATAATGCTTAATAATAACTAGGTCCATATGAGAGGAGTGAGAACAAATTTCTTCATCTTTCATAATATTCTAGGCCTTTCAAAGCTATTTTAAGGACCCAGTAAGAAAGCTCTAAATGCTGTTTTTATTCTTTTTATATCAAAATCATAAAGGAAAGCCACCATTTTTTCTTGATACTCAAAAGAAAAGTGCTAAGTATACCTGCAATACTCATATATACAAAAGAAAAACTAAGAAAAACTAAATGATGAAGAAAAAAAGGCACTCTTGACCTTCAAAGAAGGATGCTGGCATTTATGTCATCTTACTAACATAATGAGAACATTTCATGTTCCAGAATGTGAGAACACTGGGAAAGTCAGATTGGACTGAGAAGAGCATCTGCTTCTGGAGAAAGAAGCTGCTTTATGTGTAATGATGGCAGGGAATGGACTTAGCGACACTTCTTTTGGGTTCTACATAAGCATTTATGTGTCAGGAGGTGACCAGCTGGTGGGTTGTGTAAAGTCACAAGTGTAAGGGGGATAGTATGGAGAAGGCTAATGGCCATGCAAGGCCAGGTGATTCCTTGCCCAGGCCCTTTCCCCAGATGTCCCAAGGCTCAATTTACTACATAATTCAGTATTTTCCATTAGTGAATATTCTCCAGAAAATCTGTGAAAGGTGTCACTCTGTGCAGATGAATCCAGAGTATAAGGAAACCTGAGGTCAGGAAGTCACAAATCATGGAGAAAGATGTAAGCTTTCAAAGAACATGAAATTAGAGCTTTACACCAAGTTTATTGCATTTCCAAAGGAATAGGTATCCCAGGAATATGTGGGCCAGATGATGATTATCCTTTCATCATTTTTTATGTATAAATTAAAACCCAAGTTTAAAAATAAAAAGTATTAAAGGAGATTTATCCAGATGGCAGAGTAAGAGGACGTGGAGCTCACCTTCCCCCACAAACACATCAAAAATGTATGTACATGTGGAGTAATTCTCACTGAAAAGTAACTGGAAACTGGCAGAAGGACCCTGGTACAACCGAGGCTTTAAGGAATACCCACATATAATCAGATAAGAAGGAAGGAAAGAAACAATTGGAATGCGGTCTGTGTCTCTGGGAGTGTACTCAAACAAAAGGGAGAATACACAAGTGTAGATGTACTCTGAGGAATGAGTGGTGAGAGACACAGATTGGGCTCCCCAGTCCTGGGGCCCTACATGGGGGAGATGAGCCCCTTTGGCTGGCAAGAGACCACTGTGACTACTAGGAGGGCTGTGGGAAGCCTGAATTCAGCTTAAGAAAAGTGTGTGTGCGGGCCTAACCCAGAAGCAGGGAAGAGAAGATGGAGAGAACACTGTTCTAGTGGCTTCTGGGTTCCCTGTGACCACACTAGCACATACCCCAGCTCTAGTCAAGCAAATGTTTGGGTCCAGCTCACTCCAAGTCACAGTGTAGCACTGGATCTGGGACAGCCTAAGTGGGGAATGATGAGACGATTAAGTGATACAGAAGAACACAAAAGGAATCTGGAAGACAGAATAATGGAAATTACCCAATCAGAAAAGCAAGAGGACAAACAAATTATGAATCCCCATTGTGGCTCAGTGATAATGAACCCAACTAGTATATATGAGGATACCGGTCCGATCCCAGGCCCCACTCAGTGGGTTAAGGATCCGACATGCTATGAGCTGTGGTGTATGTCGAATCTGGCATTGCTGTGGCTATGGCACAGGCTGGCAGCTACAGTTCCAATTAGATCCCTAGCCTGGGAATTTCTGTATGTCACAGATGTGGTCCAAATAAATAAACAAATACAGTTTAAGAAATCACTAAGGTAACATTAGGCTTACCAACATTTATATGTGTGCCAGAAGGAGATGAGCAACAGAGGGGGACTGAAGATATATTTGAGGAAATTATGACTGAAAACTTTCCAAACCTGAAGAAGCAAACAGATATCCAGGAATGGAAAACATAGAGGGTCTCAAACAAGACGAATCCAAACAGACTCACACCAAAACATAACACAATCAAAATGGGAAAAGTAAAAAATACAGAGAGAAATCTAAAGGCAGCAAGATGAAAAAAAATTCATATATAAGGGAATTCCCATAAGGCTATCTACTGATTTCTCTGCATAAACTTTGAAGGCCAGAAGGAAATGGCATGATATAGTCCAAGTGCTGAAAGGAAAAAACCCAAAACCTATGTTATTCTACTCAGAAAGATTATCATTTAGAATAGA
>PVHT020000173.1:21862784-21889043 GCA_004024745.2 Catagonus wagneri | reverse complement strand
TACAAACAAACAGAAAAGAAGAAAGTGACAATCACACAATAATAGCAGGGGACTTTAACATCCCAATAATATCAACAGACAGATCATTCAGACAGAAAATCAATAAGGAAACAGTGGTCTTATATGACACAGTAGACAAGTTACACTTAATGGATATCTACAGGACAACTGATTAAAAAACAGAAGAATACACATTCTTGCACGTAAAAAAAAAAAAATTCAGGTAGGTAGTATGGTGACAAAGAGGCAATATAAATGAATATATTTAATTAAATCACATTCTTGATTATCAGACATCAGCAGCTACTACATTACAAGCCACCAGCATCTCTTGCCAGGACTACTTCACCATCTTCCCAACTGGTCTTTTTACTTCTCTTCTTCCTGTCTTAGCCTGGTTCTCCCAGAAAGTAGAGGAAGAACAAAAGTTTATGTTTTTCTTGTGTTAGGAAGTATAATCCCAAAGAAAGAGAATGGAGGAAATGGTAGGTGAGGGAGAGAAGAAAAAAACAATGGCAGAGTGCATTACAATGCTGGCCATGGTTTGATATCGAGAACAATGGATTGCTCAGATTTGAAGACAAACATTTAAAAGACCACATGAGCAACTCTATCTCAAGACAACCTGTCCTGAAGAAGGGAAAGAGAAGTCTGTCCAGGTAATGTTTTCTTAATGATCAAAGATTCATCCTGGAATGTTAATTCCTCTACAACTCCAGATTGTGCCTGCATGGATCTCATGTATCTCACACCTCAGTGGTTTCCTTGAGGCCCTAGAATGGAAGGTGAGAGACATGAGGCACAAGCATGAGGAGGATGTATCATAGCTTTTCCTCCTGATGTATAAAATATTTGTTTTTTCTCTGTAAGATTACCTTACTGTGTGCTTTGACCTAGGAAAGACTATTTTTTAAATGAAGTATAGTTGATTTACTTTATATTGGTTTCAGGTATACAAAACAGTGATTCAATATATTTATAGTACGTCCTATGTTAATTTACCTCTGTCAGGAAAGTTCTTCCCTGCTTAAGCAAGCAAAGAGATCACAGATGTCTCTTTATCTAAAACATTGATGCAATGCCAGGTTCTGACTAAAAGTTTATCCATTATCCTGTGCCCATATTCTCTCTCATCAGTAACATACTAAAATACACCTTATAATTAATCTTGTAGAGATACATATGCTATACATATGCTGAAAATAATTAACACTGGAAATAAACTCGAGTGATTGTTCAATCAAGTTTTCTAATGTATATTATTTTTATAATAGATAAAATACTGGATAGCTAAGTGTACATAAAATATTGGCTTCATTAAATTTACAACCTGTGAGTATTTATTGGTTAATGTAAATCTGAGATAAATATTTTTAAATTATAAAGTTAACACCTCTAGGAAGGCAAATGGAAAATGTAAAGATAGATATGTTGTATCTATATAAGATAATTATAACTACATTGATGACAGAATAAAGAATACAGTTGAAGAAAAGTTCTCATATTACCCCCGAACCATATAGAAATTTACTGTTTCCAAAGCTCATGTGCATAAATGGTTTCATCTGGTACTCACCAAAAAATTCCATAGTTTAGATAATACTAGCGTGTTAATTTTTATTTTATAGATGTGAGCTTGAAGTCTCAAGTAATTTTGTCCAAAACCACACAAGGCTTAATCTGGGACTTAAACCCAGGCTTCCTAAATTCACATTCCTTCTATTCCTTCAAAGCAAGTTTTAACTTTTAACTTCACGAGTACTGAAAATCTGTTAAATCAAAATTGAACCTCACTGCTTCTTGCTTATCATCCGGTTATGATTTTCAGAAGAAGCTGTCAAGTTTAGAGGCAGTATAAAAACAAGTGAATTTAAGATATGTGAAAATATGTATGTAATTTAAAAACAAATTATCAGATTCCATAATCTTTGTAATTATTATGGTGGGGAAGGAGAAATAATTAAATCCAATTTCTGTTTTATGTTGTCATTTAAAAATTTGATTCCTCTTTCATTTAAGTGATGAAATTAGTAAAATCAGATCCTTTGCTCACTGCTTTAATTTTATTTTCATTAAAGTGAAATAAATTGAATACTTACTTTTTTGCTTTAAGGAATGTATCTACTCTAATAATATAAAATACTCAATTTTGTTGTGATAACAGCTTGATGTATTGAGAGTACACATTCTAAGAACTCCTATATTATCCAGTAGATGAAGTCAGATGCACAACGCAGAAATTCTATAGCCACTTCTAAGAAATTCTCATAGAAAATTCACATCCTTTCAGCTGAAAAGGAAAACCTGTGTGCCTGTCACTTGCACTCCCAGTGATTGCCAGAAGACTTGGATGTTGCTATTAATAAGAATCCCTGCTGTTGCTGCACTTCGTGATTTATCACCTTCACATCTAAGTGGGAGGAGGTCAAATCAGACAGAGGAAGCTATTCATTCAAAGGTGTCATTTCTCCTTCCATCGCCAGTGCTTTAAAACAGTAATTCATACTTAATGGCTGTCTTTGTGTCATTATGATTTTGTTCATTAAGGTTCACAATACCAACTGCTACTTTCTAATATAATTCTTCAAAAATATTACCATTAAAGTTAAAAGTGTGCCTCTGCAATCAGGAGCCCTGACTCCTTTCCCTTATTAAAGAAATCAGCAATATCAAGGTAGCCTTACCCTGCATTCAAAGAGAAAGATCAAGAAGTTTTAGGATTTAAAATACCGTGCTACATATTATTGCCTTTCCAAACTCTAATTTATAGTCAGCGATGCTTGTTTACCTATTCTTTCATTAACATTTATGAAAGCATACAGATATTTTATAGCCCTAATAGATGAGATATGGAACAATGTTTTACTGACTTTTGTTATCTTTACAAGGCAGCTCAATAATAAATAGTTAAGGTGTTTAGAACTTAGTTTTACCAGTACTGTACTTCCTTATCTCTTAGACCTGAAATTTATAGCAAGCGTAAATAAATGTATCATCCACTGGGGATATTCATCTCTGTTTGAGAGATCAAATTTATATTCAGCATGTTCTTTAAGTAGCTCATCAATTTTGGGATGAGTTCAATGGAGAGAAATATTTCTTTGAGAATATCAAATAGTAAGAATAAATATTACAGTCCCTTTTGTAATCTAATACTATCCATTCTGGTTTCTAATTTTATTTTCAGTTACTGCATTTTAATATATTCCTCTTAATATATAATGTGTTTTCTTGGGAATACAGTTCATCTTGTAAACTGCCACTTCACTCTAGAGACAAACTACAAATATGGCCATGTTAAGGTTAAGTACAAAGTGATGTGAAAACTCACTTATTATCTCCTATAAAACACTCAGAATTGTGTTAATAAATGTAGATCTGTCTGCTGGCCACAAACCAATACCTCTACATTGTGCTTAGGGATCTCTTCAAAAAGCACTTACTGCCTATTTTATGTGATATTCAAGCTTCTATAAAGAATTACAAGGGTCTTGATTTTTTAAAAATTCAATTTTTACATAAAATTAATGATAGAATATTCCATCACTAAATAAAATTTGCCCATATTGCTAACTTTCGATGGCACCTACCACATTCTTCCTCACATAACCACTTGCGATGTAAACCAATTATCAGACATTTAATATAGACTAGATTGGCACGACCTTACACTGCATAGCATTTGGAGAACTTAACACTTTTCTTCTACTCCAGGTGCCTGATTTTTAAGGAACCCAAAACTAATCTACAGCTTTAGTAGAAATTTAACATCTTATGACTTTTCACATACTAGATTGAGTATTGCAGATAAATTTCTAACACAATAACTGTCCTGTTAATAATAGTCTAGGAGGAGATTTTTTTTAACCTTAATATGACAAACTTACTGGATTAAAATTAAGCCCTACATTTATACTGATGACCAAAACAGGTGGCAGTGAACTTATAAAGCAAGTTTTCCTGACATCAAAAGACTAATGAATGTTTAATTGTTTTCAATTAAAATAAGTGGATTAATATGTGTTTATATCAATTTTTACTATACCATGGTTAATTGACCTTTAACTTGAAACTACTCGCTGGTATTTTCAAATGTCACATTCACCCTTATATTTTGTATATAAACATTTATTTTTATAGTTACAGAATTACAGAAAAGCCACAAATTGTATAGAAAGTTCCAATATAATCTTTTACATTTTCCCTAATGTTAACATCTTATATTACCATAGCATATATGTCAAAACTAACAAAGAAACATTGATAAATTACTATTAACTGGAGTCTAGACTTTATTTGGATTTCATAAGTTTTTCCTTTAATATCTTTTTACTGTTTCAAGATCCAATTTAGGATTCTGTCATTGCATTTAGCTGCCATGTCTACACGATGATAGTTCTTCAGATTTTCCTTTTTTCCTTAACAATTTTGAGGAGTATTAGTCACATATTTCATAGAATATTCCTTAATTTGGGTTTGTCTGATGCCTGTCTCATGATTAGTCAATGGTATTGGTTGTATTAACAAATACCTTGGAGATGAAGTGCTTTTCTCACTCTAATATGTAAGGGGTATGACATTTCAACTTGACATCATTAGGAGTATTAAGGTAGCATTTGCCAGGATTCTCCACCATAAAGTGACTACTGTTCCATATTTATACTAACAATTGTTGAACAGGTGCAAATATACGTATAATCTAAATTAGTTTAATAAATTTGACTTCTTCGGTTTATTCATTGAGTCTTTCATTTCTTAAGCTTTAAGTCCAGCACATGTCAAGCCCTGTGCTAGGTGCTAGAGATGCATATAAGGAGGACAGTCTCTACTTATGAGAAAATGATTACCTAGTATAAGTACACAGTATAAATGAGTAATAATTTGATACTAAATATGTGCTGCTGAAGAAGATGACGATGGGAAAAAGGGAGTTTGTGAGGCACAAAGCCAACAGAGTTTAATTTCCCTGACAGGTCATGGAAAACATCTTAGAGAACATGACATATACTCTTGAGCCTTAAGATGTGCATTAACCCACAGAACAATGGACAAGTAGAGATTAAGGGCAATGAGAAAAGTATGCAGGAAGTAACAATAATATTCACAGAACAGACTACTTTCAGAGAGATACAGTTTTGGCATGTCATAATATATATGGAGGTTGCAGACAACAGAGCTGAGGAAGAGACTGCTGGCAAAATCATGAATGGACCTATGCCATGAGAAGGAATTTGTGCTCTAACTCTGAAGCTAACGAACTCTAAGTAGGGGATTTGTATACAACATGGATTTTATTTTTAAGAAAAGCCTGGCACAGTGTCAAGACAGAAAGGGCAGGAAGAATGCAACTGAAGTACAGAGAGCCTGATCATGGCAGTGGAAATGGAGGAAGGGGAGTCATCTGCCAAATTGCTTAGAAGACAAAAGTAATAGGACTTGGTGAACTGATTAAATTTCAGGAGTGAAAAAACAGGTTTCTTTTTGAGAAAAGCTTGGGCAGGAGGAGAATGAGATGAAAGCTGTTTCGGATAATGGAGCTGACTGTCAAACTTCGTCATGAATATGACTAGCAGGTGATTGGAGATTAAGCTGTTCCCTGAATTAGGAAAGGTGATTTGTTCTCGACAATACTTTTAGGGCAAAGTGTCAGAAGAAATTTTAAAAGTATTTGCATTTAAATTATTAGCACAGATAGCTGAATAGTTAAGAAAAGCAAACATCTATTTTTGATATTTCTGTAACTTAATCTTTAATCCTTCCACCTCCATAACAAAACTCAGAAAAAAAAGCCAAGAGAAATCATCAAAAGGCATGCAAAAAATGTACAAAATTATTAAAAGTATAAATTTCCAAAGTACCTGCACCTTTAGAGTTAAGGATTAACACATAATTTGCTGTGTCCAGTGCAAACTAAAAATGCAAGGCCCTTTCTCAAAAAGTAAAAAAATAAGTCCTAAATAACATCAGAAATGAAAAAAGGGACATCACCATATATCTCATAAAAATTGAAAAGATAATAAAGGAACACTATGAACAACTCTGTGCTCTCATATTTTATAACTTAAATGAAATGGACTAATTCTTTGAAAAACACAATCTTTCAAAACTTACACAAGAAACAGACAATCTGAATAGGCCTATTTCTACAAAAGAAAATTAGTAATTAACTTTCCAGAAATTGCCAGGTCTAGATGAGTTCACCAGTGAATTCTACCAAATATTTAAGAAAGAAATTATGCCAGTTTTCCACACTCTTTCAAGAAGACAGAAGCAGAGGTAGCAGTGTTTAACTCATTAAGTGAAGCTCACATTACTGTAATACCAATAACAGATAGAGGTGTCACAAGGAAACTACTAACCAACATTGCATATGAGTATAGACACAATTATGTTCAACAAAGGTTAGCAAAGCAGATCCAAAAATATACATATATATATATAAATATACCACAACCAAGTAGGATTTATCCCAAGTATGCAAGAATAGTACAACACTGGAAAGTCGATTAATGTAATCCATTACATCAAACACTATAAAAAAATCATATGACCAAGTCAATAAATTCACAAAAATTATATGATGAAATTAAATACCCATTCATGATTAAAAAACTCTCTGTAACCCAGGTATATAGGAAACTTTCTTAACTTGAAAAAAGCTGCAGCTAATACTATAAAACTACAAGACTACCAACCACCAAACAAACCTACAGGCAATATTACACTTAATGACGACAAACTAGTTTTTCCTCTGAGACCAGATATAAGGCAAAAATGTTCCGTATCACCATCCTTTTCAATATTGTACTGGTAGTTCTTGCTAATAAGGAAAGAAAAGGTATACAGATCAGGAAGTAAGACATAAAACTGCTTTTGTTTGCAAATGACACAATCATCTATGTATACAATTTTAAACAATGGAAAAAATCTGAAACAATTATAGGAAGGTTACAGGATACAAGGTGACAATACATAAAAATCAATTGCTTTCCAATATAACAATAATGAAAAGTGGCTTTTGAAATTTAAAACATAATTACCATTTACATTAGCACCCCCAAATAAAATACTTAGGTATATGTCTAACAAAATATATAAAAGAGATATTTAAGAAAAACTAACAAATTGCAGTGGATGACAAAGAAGCACTATGTAAATGGAGATCTACTTCATGGTCATGGATAGGAAGGCTCAGTAAGATCAAGATGTGAGTTCTTCCCAATGTGATCTATACATTTAATTCACTTTCACTCAAAATCTCAGTAGGTTATTTTATGGAAAGCTAAAAACTGATTCTACAATTTATATGGGAAGTCAAAAGATCCAGAATAGTCAACACAATACTGAAAAAAAGAAGAAAGTCAGAGGACTGATGTTACCCAATTTCAAGACTTACTATAATGCTATAATTATGAAGACAGTACAGTATTGGTAAAAGAACCAATAGATCAATGGGACCAAATAGCCCAGAAATAAAATTCCATAAACAGAGCCAACTCGTCTTTGACAATGAAGCAAAAGCAGTCTCTTCAACAACTGATACTGGAACAAATGGACATTCACATGCAAAACAACCAAAAATCTACATGTGTATCTTAAACCTTACTCAAAAATTAATTCAAAACATATTGAATGCCTAAATGTAAAATATAAAACTCCTAGAAGAAAATATATGAGAAAATCTAGATGGCCTTGTGTATAGTGATGCTGTTTTAGATACAACAAAGGTACAATCTATAAAAGAAATAATTGATAAGCTACAAATAATTAAAAACTTTCACTTTGTGGAAGACAATGCAAGAGAATTAGAAGAAAAGCCAGACTGGGAAAAGTATTTGTAAAAGACACATCTGATGAAACAGTTTATCTAAAGTATATAAAGAACACTTAAAATTCAAGAATAAGGAGTTCACATCATGGTGCAGCGGTTAATGAATCCAACTAGGAACCAAAAGGTTGAGAGTTCGATTCCTGACCTTGCTCAGTGGGCTAACGATCCAGCATTGCTGTGAGCTGTGGTGTAGGTTGCAAACGCGACTCAGATCTGGCATTGCTGTGGCTGTGGCATAGGCCGGCAGCTATAGTTCTGATCTGACCCCTAGCCAGGGCACCTCCATACGCCATGGGTACGGCTCTAAAAAGGCAAAATAATAATAATAATATAAAATAAAATAAAATTCAAGAATAAAAAAACAAACAAGACCGCAGACACCGCACCAAAGAAGATATTTAGATGGAAAATATGTGTATGAAAAGATGCTCCTCACCACACGACATCAGAAAAATGTAAATTAAAAGAACGAGATACACATATCTATTAGAATTGCCAAAATCTGGAACACTGACAACACCAAATGCAGGTGAGTATGTGGAGCAACAGTTAACACTCACGTGCTGCTGATGGGAATGCAAAATGGTACAGCCACTTTGGAAGACAGTTTGGTGGTTTCTTATATAATTAAACATATCTTACTATAAGATCCAGTAATCATTCTCCTTGGTATTTACCCAAAGGAGCTGAAAACTTATGTCCACATAAAAACATGTACATGGATGTTTATAGCAGCTTTACTCATAATTGCCAAAACTTGGAGGTTTTGCTACTAAATATCCTTTAGCAAGTGATTGGGGAATGGGTAAACAAAATTGTAGTACTTCCAGACAGAGAAATATTATATATCACTAAAAACAGATGAGCTATCAAGCCATGAAAAGACACGGAGGACATTTAAGCACATATTAGTAATTAAAAGAAGCCAATCTTAAAAGGCTAGCTATTGTGTGATTCCAACTATTTGACATTCTGGAAAAGGCAAAACTATGGAGACAATAAAAAGATCAGTGATTGGCAGAGGCTGGGTCAGGAGGAATAAATAATAGGCAGAACACAGAGTATTTTAGGGCACTGAAAACACTATGATAACTTAATGGTGAACATATAACAGTATACATTTGTCCAAACCCACAGAATGTACAGCATCAAGAATGAACCCTGAAGTAAACTATGGGCTTTGGGTGATTGTTACGCCAAAGTAGGCTCATCCTTGGTAACAAATGATAGATAACATCATCTTGTGAGTAAGGTTAATAATGGAGGCAAGGAAAGAGTCTACTCGTGTGGGGGCAGGGGATATATGAATATATAAGAAGTACATGTATCTTCATATCAATTCTGTTATGAACCTAAATCTACTCTAAAAAGTCATTTTGATAAAAGTAAGTGCTGTTAAAGGTACTAAAATATAAAGCTTTTTGTTTCAAATATTACTTATCAAAAATAACTGGAACAACTGTGATAACATGAATAATAATATAAACTTACAAATTACAAAAATACTTCTGTTTATGTAATTCAATAAATAATATTACTTTGTAAATATATCTTCATTGATAAGATCGTCCTGCTTACATATTTGCAAATTCATTAATTAGAGCATCACAATGTACACTTTTATACTTATTCTTTGATAAAATTGAAAACAATGTCAGTTCCTCTTAGACAATGCAAGATCACAAATAACTTTTGATAATTTCTAATTCTGAGAAAGTCTTTCTGCTGATATAACTATTAGTGGAGGTGTTAGAGTATTCTATAAGATTTAAAATAAGGATAAATTATGTTACCATTTTGTAATATATATTTTATTTATTTGTTTCTTTCTATAGCCACACCTGCAGTATATGGAAGTTCCCAGGCTAAGGATCAAATCAGAGCTTCATCTGCCAGCCTATGACACAACAACACCAGATCTGAGCTGCATCTGTGACGTATGCTGTAGCGGATCCTTAACCCACTGAGAGAGACCAGGGATTGAACCAGCATTCTCACGGACACTATGTCAGGTTCTTAATCCACTGAGCCAAAACAGGAACTCCTTTAAATATAAATTGCAGAACAGCTAGAGCTGATGGTTCAACATGAAAAAAATTTCTAAAAACACTTAGTTCTATAAAATTCAGTGTTCTACAAATTTTAAGAGTAAATTTATGTAACAGTTTTTAACATTTCCTTGGACATTCCCTATAACTTGTGGAGGTTGTACAAGTAAGTAGATTGAGTTTAAGATTTGTTCATAATTCAACATGCCCATTTGTCATCTATCACTGTACCCTCAATTACAAGAAAAATTAACTTGAAAATTGTCTTTCAAGTGGGTCCTCTGAAGCTTATATGAAATTATTCTTTTCCACTGAATGTGACATTTAATTTTGACTTTATTTCTAAACCTCTCCATATTGGCTTTACAGTATTATAAAATTAGAACTTAAGTGTTGTAAAAATTTTGATAACTCATTCATAAGCTTAACTGCAATGTCCCCTTATACACTATTATTCTGTAATAATTTCCTGACAAAGTTTACTCTCTAACCACCTGTTCCAGGTCTCAGGCCAAATGGTTAGCATTTGTACAGATGTTGGGAGATATGAAATCGAAGAATGAATTGGCAAGCTAGCTTCCCACTGAAGGTCTCAGCACTGCCTGCACATGGAGTCCTTTCTCCTGCTCATGGCTGCAATCAGTGCCACCGTCACCGTCTCTGCTGCAGATCCCATTGCCACCACTGTACCACTGTTACCTGAGTCCAGTGTGCAGATCAAGGAGGAACCCGCCCTGGTACTCCACTACATTCTGAGCTGTTCTGAGCTCTGAGATCACACATGTGGAAAACACTCATGAAAGTTCTCTTTGGAAAGATTAATATGCTTATAAATTCCTTGGCAAAACTGATAAGAGGCAAAGAGAGAGATAACATTAAATTATCAACCAATAATAAAGATGGGGCATTAGTACAGATTTTAAGGATTAGACCCAAATTTTAAAGAATTAGTTCATGAATACCACTCAACAGATACAGAGTGGTGTGAATGACAGTAACAATAGCTACAGATGGAGAGGAGTATAATTTTCAGAGCTGCTACATTAAATTGCCACTTTCAAAAAAAATAATTGTAAGACACAAGAAAAAATTGGAACATCTGACCCATTTATGAATAAACTGGTAGACTCAATGAAGTCCTAATGATGGACTTACTAAACATTTCAAGCAAATGTTATAAGTTCGAAGAAATAAAGTATGAGAATAATGTCTCAAAAATAGAGAATAGCAATAAAGAGACTGAAATTATAACACATAGGGAGCACCTGGAAGTAGGGATGTTAGTTAATGAGATGTTACGGTGGCACAAAGACCATGGGTTTAATAGTCCACACTACAATGGAGAGAAGACACACTTAAGTGACACAATGGGCCATACAAAGAATGTAGTCAGAAAATGATGGAAAAGGGGGAATGAAAGAGGAAATACGTCATATTTGCCTTCAACAATATTACTGTTGAAGAAGCTACAGATTTACCACTGCACCACTATCAGTATGGATCTTTCTCCTGATTCTTTCAAGATGGTCTTCTTGGGAAGGGCTTTCTTTTATGTGCTTTTATTTCTACCTTTACGATTTAGGTCATGCAATTAATCCTGCCTAGAAAGTAAGCAAATTCTTGTTATTCCTCAAAATCTGCCTCAGTGCCTTCTCCTATAAACCTTAACTATTTCAGTGGTAATGATCCTATCTTCTCTTATTTCTGAGGGCATAACTGATTCTACCATATTTCTGCAACTGGTAATGATTTTGCCTATGAAACACTTTGGGCAATGTGCAGAGACATCTGACAATGTCTGCAGACTGGAAGACAGTGTTACGGGCATCTAGTGTGTAGAGGGGCCAAAAATGCTATTGAACTTCTTACAGTGCATAAGACAGCCTGTCAAAACAAAGAATGATCCAGTCAAAAATTGTACTAGTGGCGATGTTCACAAACTCTGGTTTAGGTACATACATGCTATATGATAGGTGAACATTTCATGAAAATCCTGAATAATGTATTTCTCAAAATAGCAAGCATCTATACTGAGTTTTTACAATTCCAACTAAAAGTATGAATATGAACACTAGGAGGTTGTGAGAAAAATCCTAAATCTAAGAACACCATAATATAGGTGTGACAGTTTATGTCCTCCATGAAGCTGATGCCAAGATATGATTAGACATGGAAGACATTAGGGAGGTTTAAAAGATTAAGGCTAAAAGCGAAGTGGCTGAAGTAAAGGGGACATTTCAGACTGTAATGCGGTCCTCTGACAGAGACAGGAAAGAAAGGATGGGGTAGAGAAAGCCTTAGATGTAACATAATTCTGATGACATCTCGGTCAGGCTGATGGGAAGTGTCTGGACTAAAAATACACATTAGAAGAATCTCTTGTAGAGCAGAATGTCTTAGCTCTAATGGATTGTGAAGGTCTGGGAATAGCCCGGGGGAAGCATGCTTCTAGCATCATACTACCATTATCTGCTACTAGTGGACCCAAAGGTGTGGCACCTGGAGGCTGTCAGTAAAGCATGCTTCCAGCATCAAGTCTTCCCAAATAGATATCTGAGCAATATAACCATACCATGGTTTATCATCTCACACCATAGTTACTTGGAATCATTCCATATGAAACCCTTTTTCCCTTTTTGCTTGTTTGTCATCTACCTTCACTAATAATAGTTACAGGAATATCATCTAATAGCAAAATAAAAAGATGCTTTATTTAGGAAAGTAACTGTATTATCCACTTGGAGGCTTGATGATTCAGTGTCATCATACTTCTGAACAAATGCATGTATTGAAGGCATATGTGTTAGATTTTTAGTATGTTTAAGTTTCAAATAAATATTCCTTGGAAACATATCTAGGTGTTCTCAGTTAAGTAACAAAGTAAAAAAGGACTGCTGTGTAACTATGTAGTTATAACAACTTTTAGATAAAATAGAAATATGCCAGATGCATTTCACAAGCAGTCCAGAAAAGACTGCTACACTCAAAATAAAATTTTGCATATACACTTATATTTTCATGTTTCAGCCAAAAAGCTACCTAATGATGATTAAAAGATACTTTACTCAACCTACCTCAAAGCAACTTTATCACTGCATATGATTTTAAACATCACTATATTCTAGTTTCCTCATTTGCACAGTCAAGGCACCAGGTTATTCATTCGAGCTCCTTTGATTCCTTTTTGTCCCCTTCATACTCAGAATGTTACTGAGACCTAGAGATCCCACCTCTTTAAATACCCATAAAGCCAGTTCTTCTTTTTTTCCTCTTGTCCCTATTCTTGTTTGGGATTTCTTTACCTTTTTCACTTAGTTTGAATAAAATATTAATTTCCAACTTCAAGTTGCTTCTTCTACATTTCTCCTTCATTCTTTGCACTGTTGCCAAAATAATCTTCTGAAAGCATATCTCATCCCTTACAAGTACCCTTCAGAGAATTCCTTGCTGTCCAGTACAGCCATTAGCCAGCTCTATGTGGATGAATTCCAAATTGGTATCTCCAGCTCCAACCTTTTCCCTTAATGTCTGAATCAGATATCCACTGCCTATTTGGTACCTCCATTTTGGTATTTCTTACAAAACTCTAACTTCAAGTCCTAAATAAACCATGTATTTCCCCCATAGACCTCTTCCTCTCCTAGTCTTCTCTCTTTTACAAATGAAAGCTTCATCCTTTGAATTATTGACTTTTCTTCCTTTCTCACATCTAGTCCACGAGCACATGCTGTTGAGTTTACCTCCAATACACATCAATTTTACATATTCAAGAAATATGTATTCAGCTCCTAATATACAGTAGGTATTGTTTTAAGTGAGTGGGAAATGGTCAAAAGCCCCTGTCCTCTTGAAGCTTGTATTAGACTCTGAGGAGAAACCAGTGTAAACATAATGTTTTAAGTCCTTGTTGTCCCTCGAACTAATGGCGCAGCTTTTTCCCTACTTGATAACCACCATCTCTGTCTAGGACCCAGCCCCCATATTCCCTCACTTTGATGTAGAAGCTAGAGGTTAATGATAGTTAATGTAAGTTTCAGAAATTTGGACTTTTTTTTGATACACACTGAGTATCTACAGTCCAACAAAAACTATGATGGGGGCAGGAGGAAAGGGTGTTGTTAAGCTAAGTTTTTGGGTAATAGTCAATGGTGAAATTCAAAACCAGGTTTGTGGATGAAAGGACACAGTTGAAATAATATGAATACTAATCATCTGATTGAAAAGTGAGGAAAGGCTTTAAACATGATGACTTAACACGGAATCTGATGTTAGGAATAAGAAGAGAGTGGTGGAAGGGAAAGGGCAAATTTTTATGTTGCAGTCTGTGAGAGTCTGGGTTTGAATCCATCTTTTGTTCAAACATTATTTGAAGCTCTTTTATATGCCAAGAACTTACCCAGGCACTTGGTACATTATAATGAACAAGTACAATGTTCCTGATCTCATGAAACGTATTTTAGTAGAGTGAGAAAGACTTTGAAATCATAATCAAATAAATAATAGTACAATAACAGATTTCAATAACACTGAAATCATAATCAAATAAATAATGCTATAATACTATAATAATAGGGAAGAGGAAGAAATATAAAGCAGGGTCATAGTGTAGAAAGTTACAGAGGAAGGTGCTATTTTAAGTAGTATAGGCAGTGTCTTCTCTGAAAGGATAACATTAAGTTGATCAAAACAGAGAGTATAGAAGGTAAAGCAGATTGAGATGGATATACCCTTGGCTTACTAGGAGTAGCAAGGGAACAGTTGTGACTGCAGACTGAAATAGACAGGAAAATGGCAGATGAGAACAGAGTTGAATCATGCAGGTCAAATGATGCAGGGCTTGATAATCATGGCAAGGAATACGGATTTTATTCTTAGAGAGATGGGAAGCCACTTGAAGATTTTGGGGATAATTTAACCATACTTTAAAAGAATCACACTTGTTTTTCTATTGATAATAGACTCTGGGTCAGGAGCATGAGTGATTTAAAAGATTCTAAACTCTTACTTTTTATACTTTTCCTTTGCTCTATAGCTACCATATAAAACTTCTCAGAATGAACAGTCTGAGATTAGAGGTGCTTTACATTTATTAACTGATAAATTAGAAGCTGACTCTTTTGATTCTCCTGAATGCTATAATCTTATTCCCTTTGTCTGTCACAACATTTCTTATGACTTAAGAGTAAATATCATTTGTCATTTGTGGGCTTTACAAAGTTTTGTGTAGTCAGTGAATATTTGATACTTATTATCTTAATCCTAGGGGCTAATAAAGTGCTAACACTAACTTTTAAATTCTAGAATAAATGACTTAGGTTAGGCTTAATTATTTGTGGTATAGGCCAACATAGCAATACCATAATAATACATCATTTTTGTTAACAACTTGCTGCTGGGAAAGGTGCTAACATTATGTATATACATAGGTGTTTATACGTATATAAAGTTTCATTTTTATTGTCACAAAGTCTCTAAGAAATAGGTGAATTTACAATCATTCTATTGAGATGAGATGTGGATTTAATGGTAGTTACATAAGTAACTCAAGGCCACATATAAAGTGCTGGACACAATGAACTATGTCCAGAAGTCTCAATCTAAAGCCAGTAGGCTCAAGCCATATCATCTTGAAGGAAGAAGTATGGCTTGAGATCATCCCTAAAATAGGTTATTCTTCCTATATGATATTATGGTATAACTGGTAAGCAGGGAAATTCTCTTAGATTAGAGCACCTGAATGTTCTAAATAAAATATAACATGCATTATTTAAGGCATGGCTGAACTAAAAGGGAAATTCTCGAATGCAGAAATGAGAAAAAAAATCTTATCTCACTGAATTCATATTAAAATTTATATTTACCAGATTTATCCTTTCATTCATCTTTGATGGTATAGGGTTTTTCTTTAAAGGTTAATGATGTACTGGACATATGACAAAATTTTAAAGCAGCTCAAAGTGGTAAGTCAAATTAAATACGAATATAGGTCATCAGGACTCCTACTAGGTAAATTCATCAGTTAGTACACTAAAGACCAAGGGTAAAGATAATTTCCTGTCACAGAATTGTCTATTTGGAAGGGAATAAGAAAAAAAGTTTCCTATGATAATTCATAACCACAAATTTGCCTTTGAAGGGTTGGGGTTGGAATACATACAATCTCTATGGTCTAAAACTGTAGTTGACAAAGTTCCGCAAATGGCAGGATAGTAAATACATGAGTTTGTGAACCATATGGTCCTTGGTGGAGCCACTCGATTCTGCCATTGTACTAGAAAAAAGCAGCTAAGAATGAAACATAATGGTGGCTATATTCCAATAAAAATGTATCCATAAAAGCAGGCAGCAGGCTTAATTTGTTCTGCAGGCTAAAGTTTGCGAACTCCTGCCCAAAAGCAAATTAAGTAAAAAATTAGCTTTGGGTGGTCCCATGCTGGTAATGATCCACGGGCCTCACGGATGAAAACACCAATCACTTTTGAAGAAAATATTTTTTTTTCTTTTTAGGGCCACACCTGTGGCATAAAGAAGTTCTCACACAAGGGGCTGAATCAGAGCTGCAGCTGCGTGCCTATGCCACAGCCAAATCAACGTCAGATCCAGGCCTCATCTGTGACCTACACTGCAGCTTGCAGCAATGCCAGATCCTGTATCCAATGAGCAAGGCCAGGGCTCAAACCTGCATCCTCATAGATACTAGTCAGGTTCTTAACCCTCTGAGCCACCATGGGAAATCCTTGAAGAAAATATTTCAAACCCAGGCTTAAAAGAATTCCCATAAATAATGTTCCAAGAAACATGAGTTTAATAGAAAAGGAACAATCAGGAGCAAAAGTTAACAAAAACCAACACATTATAGTTAATATTTACAAATAGAGCAGACAATGGAATTATAATGTAAGAATATTTACTTACTTCAAAGAGTAATAATAATAACATGTAATAAAAGTATGCTGAAAGATAAAAAGGCTCTAAAGATGACCAAGTAGTTTGAAAAAGAAGGAATAAAATAATCACAAATAAAAGGTATGCTTCCAATTAGAAAAAAAAAAGTGAAAATGTTAAACAGCTGATCAGATACAGCAGAAGAGAGAATTAATGAACTGAAATGCTGATCCATAGAAATAATTCCCAGTGTGACTCACAGAATATATGACAAGGAGAAAAAGAATGAGAAGGTCTAATATCTCTATTTTATTCTATTTTTTATTATAGTTGATTTACAATGCTCTACCAATTCTGATATACAGCAAATATTTCTAATCAGTGTTCTGAGAATGAGGGAAAGCAGTTTCAGAAGAAGAATGACTAAGAATTTTTCAGAATGGATAAAAGACACCAGATCTGAGATTCATGAAGTCAAGTAAATTTTTAGAATAGAATTTTAAAAAACGACATCTAGAAGTATAGCACCAAAAATAAAGGAATATATTAAATTTTCTCAAAATGCTAAGATAAAATACCTACCATCCTAGAACTGTATACTGTGAAAAGCATTATTTCATAATAGTGAACTAAAGACAATTTTAGATACCCACAATTTAAGACAGCTGATCAACTACATATTCTCACAAATAGAACTTCTAAAGGAAATACATCATGAGGAAGTTATTAAGCCCCCAAAGCTAAGTAACAGTACATGCATCTGGGTTGATTTAAGCCATTACTGACTGTGAAGGCCTATCACTTGGTTTACTGTACTTTGTTTTACTGCACTTCACAGACACTGCATTTTTTGAAATAAACTGAAGATGTGTGGCAACCCTATGTTAAACAAGTCTATTGGCACGATTTCCTCAACAGTATTACTTCTGAAGGCATGTACATTGTTTTTTCTAGACATATACTGTTGCACATTTGAAAGACTACGTAATAGTATAAACACAACTTTATTTTTCCAATGGCTGCACTCACAGCATATGCAAGTTCCCAGGCCAGGGACTGAATCCAAGCCAGAGCTGAGGCAATGCTGGTTCCTTTAACCCATGATGATGGGCTGGGGATTGAGTCCACGCCTCTGCAGTCACCCAAGGCACTGTGTCTGGATTCCTAACATACAGTGCCACAGCGGGAACTCCTATAAACATAACTTTTATATGCACTGGGAAACCAAAAAATTCTTGTGACTTGCTTTATTTCAATGTTTGCTTTATTTTGGTAATCTGGTATTAAATTTGCAGTATCTCCGGGGTATTCCTACATAAAGAATTAATAAGAACATCCAGTGAGCTCCTGTTGTAGCTCAGTGGTTATGAACCCTACTAGTATCACTGAGGATGTGGGTTTGATCCCTGGCCCTGCTCAGTGGGTTAAGCATCCAGCACGGCCATGAGCTATGGTATAGGTCACAGATGCAGCTCGGATCTGGCATTGCGATGGTTGTGGCATAGGCATGCAGCTGCAGCTCCGATTCAACCCCAAGCCTGGGAACTTGAATATGCTGTGGGTGCAGCCCTAAAAAGAAAAAAAAAAAGGAATATCTAATTGTTAGGGAATAAAATATACATATTAAATATGATAAATAATATCAAATAAGTTGGGAAAGCATGATTTGATTTAAAGTAGTCTAAGGCACTTGTATTTTGCGGAAAGAATAGATAGTTACCACAGAATTTCTAAATTTAAATAGTTCTAACAAAACATCTATTATAACCACTAAATAGCTAAGAAGTATAAAACTATCAAACTAGATTAAAACAACTAATTGAATCAAGTTTGGGAAAATTAAGAGAAGTACAAGTAAAGTACATTTACCCAAGGCAGAAATAAGTGTGTTGAAAATAAGAATGTCCAGTGATATTTATAGGATAGTCATTTCGAAAACATCAAGGTAGCTAAATCTCTAGTAGAAAGAAAAAAAAAAAAAAGAAACTACATGTAATATTACATTCATATCCAAAGAACAATGGTACAAGCTTGAATTGCTGTTCATCATTATGTGGACTTTGCTAGCTCAAAAGTATCAGTCAACAAATGTAAACGTTGTGAAATCCAATCTTCTTGTTCGCTGAGCTTCTAGGAATGACTGCAGAACTCCAACCTCATAGGAGGCCAATTACAGCAAAGCAGCCTCCAGGCTCACATAATCACAACATCAGTAAAAGTCCCCTTCATGGATGGTTTACAGTAGATTTTATTACAGCTTTCATCTTGTACCAGAGGTTTTAGCACATACTAGGAATACCAGAAACTAATCAATTAAAAACCAGATAAAATTATTACCTTTACCTGGAAATAATTTATGAAGTTTAATACTTTTTCTAACATGGTGATGATCACTTATTTTTTTAAATACTTAAAAGCTAATCACCCACTAACTTTACATATTCTGGAACATAAAAACTACTCAGCTATAGTATTCTAATTTATAATTCTAATACAGCTTTATCATATTGCTAAGATGATAAGAGATAAACATGTCTAATACAAAGTTTCAAACATGCCAAACAAACAAACCTGGTGGCAGCCCTCGAAAGTTTAATTGCTGTTTCTGAAACTTGAGGGAAAGTTCCATCACATCAAACTGTTTAAGACCTTTACATTCAATTTTTTTAAAGTAAACCCATTTCTAAATATACGAATTGCCTTCAGTGTTCACTAATGAAATATATTTCATTACTGGTTAAACAAGATATAAAAATGAAAACTTTTTTCATGGAAAAGGGAAATGCAGAATCTGTTAATCTCAAGTTGAAAGAGATACAATGCCATTGACTATTACAATTTTAGTCAATATATCAAAAATTTGTAGATAGAATGACTTATACCGAAACACTTCCTTAGAGCTTATTTCTCAAAGACGCTTTTACATACATGCTTTTTTATAAGAAGCTTTATCTCACGTATATACCAAGTATGTCCTTGAGGAGACTGTATTAACATGTGAATGAGAAGTAATACCTTTTGTAAGAGTTGCCATCTGACAAATTTTAAAAGCCTCTTATTCTTGTTACAAACATCCTTAAAGCTTTTCTTCCTTTTTTTTTTTCTTTTCTCTTTTTAGAGCCACACCCTTGGCATATGGAAGTTCCTGGGCTAGGGGTAGAATTGGAGCTACAGCTGGTGGTCTGCGCCACAGTCACAGAAACACCGGATTCGAGCTGCATCTGTGATCTATGCTGTAGCTTGCGGCAATGCCAGATACTTAAGCCACTGAGAGAGACCAGGGATTGAACCTGCATCTTCATGGATACTAGTCAGGTTCTTAACCTGCTGAGCCACAATGCGAACTCCCCAATTCTCCCTTTTGATATCACAATTATCTTTGTAACTAATGTCATCTCATCCCCTTACTCAAAATTCTTTACTGTCCCTTTCACCTGCCCAAAATAATAATAATCAGTTTTAACTTACTTCACTTAACATGTCATAACTGACTTTTGTCCTATTAAGTTAGACAACGACAATTATCATGTCATTTATACATGGATCTAAAACACGATACAAACAAGTTTATTTATAAAAGAGGAACAGATTCATAGTCATAGAAAACAAACTTATGGTTACCAAAGGGGATAGTCGGTAAAAGTGGGGAGGAGAGATACATTAGGAGTTTGGGATTAACGTATGCAGACTATTATATATAAAATAGGTAAACAAGAAGGCCCTACTGTAAAGCACTGCAAGTATACTATCTTATAATAACCTATAATGGAAAGGAATCTGAAAAAGAGCATATATATATATATATATATATATATATATATATATATATACACACATACATATATATATATATCTGAATCACTTGGCTATATTCTTGAAGCTAACACAGCACAGTAAATTAACGCTATTTCAACTTCTTAAATAGACAGTACTGTGTAACAGATAAGGCCATTCTGAATTGTTTTAATACCTTCTTATACGACTACTTTTTCAAACAGTAACATGTTTGAAATATACAAATTTGAATAATCTGGCTTACTATATTTGAACAGTTCGGCCTATCCTATTGGCAGCCAAATCCTCTCAGTTAGATATGTGCCCATGCTGTTCTCTCTCACCCAGATGCTTTCTCCAATCTCTGTCCTTATCTACCTTTCGATTCTATTCAAGTCTCTGATAAAACGTCATTTCTTGGGGTTATTTTTGGCTGTCTGTATCTCCATTAGGTCGAGTTAGATGCTTCCTCCTTGTCCTATAGGAATTAAAAATATTTTTACAATGTATTGTTATGTGTGTACCTGTATATACATATGTATGTATATATCTATGTATATTTACTTATATATACAGATGCCTCTGTATTTGTATATATACACATACACAGATATCTTTATATGTGTATATATATGTATTTTCATAAATAAAACCTAATATATAGCATAATGCTTGAAAACAGTCTACTCAAAAAATCAAATAGATTAATAAAGCTCATTCACTCTTCCAATTTAGTTTAGTAATAAACAATCAGTTTTTACCACCTTGCTTCATCCTTAGAACATAATTTCCCCTAATGACTACAGCAATATTTATGTATGGTCATTAAATATTGTTCCTACCTTTCCAGGAGAAAAGATGTTTCAATAATTGCTCTAGTTTTTCTCAAAGCTCTTCTCTACTGCTCATTTTATCAGAATTTAAAGAAGCTGTATTTTATAAAAACATGTCAGCTGGAAGGGTAACCTAAAATTTCCTTTGTGCAGTAGTTACAATAACACTATGATTAGTATAAAGAGATCAGTTAGATTTTGTAAAACTCTTAAAAGAATTTCAGCTTCATGATCAGCTATTCATTTTGTTAAAGTTTTTTCCCCCCAAAAAAATAAAAAACAGTTTTTTCCTCCCTTCTCTATTTTTAATTCTTTCCTTCCATTAAAAAGATCAGACAAAGAATACAGGTAAATCCTACAGTTCATTTTCTTTTTTTCATTTATAATGATTTTTATTTTTTCCATTATAGCTGGTTTAGAGTGTTCTGTCAATTTTCTATTGTACAGCAAGGTGACCCAGTTACACATATATTATACATTCTCTTTTCTCACATTAAATATATAATTACCAATTTATTATTCTAAGAGACTTATTTCAGTAAAATATGATTATTTAACCCTCACTTAAAACTCAGAAGTTGAATGATTCACACTAAGGCAAAAAGATTATGTCAGTATTTGCAACACAGTTGTTTTTGTTATTAAATAACAAGTGAAATTAAATATTACAAATTATCTATGAAAATGGGTAAATAAAAAGATAAAGGGAAGAGAACGAATCTACACCTTATGTAGATTGTCATGTAGAGATCATAAAGAGAATCAGATCAATATTTTGATATAATATTAAGATCTAAATCTTTTTTTTTTTAAATGGCCACACTGGCAGCATTTGGAACTTCCTGGGTCAGGCCTGAATCCAAGCCACAGCTTCAACCTAAGCCACAGCTGCAGCAATGACACATCCTTTAACCCACTGTGCCAGGATGGGGATCGAACTCACGCCTCCACAATGATCCGAGCTGCTGCATTTGGATCATAGCAGGAATTCCTAAGATCTAAAACTTGACTTCATGATCATTTTGAGTAATTACGTGTGAACCAATGTAGTATACTAACATATCATATTATTTAGAAAAGACTTTACGAAGTCAATTTACTCAACTCCAGCCTTCAGGAAAATATGTTATTTCTAACAAGGCAACTCAATTTCAGAAAATTTAAGTGACCTTCCTAGGTTACACAGTTCATTAAATTTTAAGGTAGGAAAAGCTATAAAAACTAGGACAAGGATTTCAAGAGACTAATATGATAACAGCCTAATGTAAGAAGAAATGGTTTGCAAGTAAATAACAGCATGAGAACTGTTAAAACTTGCCCAGCCTTGGCATGTGTTAGTGAGATATACCAGCTAATAGTAATATGAATAGCACTTTTCATAGTCACACAGGTAATCTGCTGTGAAGAACAACAAATTGCTTTAATCGTTTAAAAGTTGCTTGAGCTAATGAATAATTAAAATACATACGGTTTGTATGACTTCTAGAAAAAGAATTTCACCTTTTGTTAACTTAAATTGCGTTTTTCAACTTAATTTCTCTTGCTTTAAGTCACACTTAGTCACTGAGAATACTATACATTTTACCTGTTTTGATGCTCAAGAAAGACTGGTTCCCTTGAACAGTTTCATAGAAATACATAGCAGCACTCTTCCATTTTACCCCCAAACTGGTTATGACTCTATATTTCAGTCTCTTTTAGCCAATACATACCCTGAACATGTATGACACCATAAGGAAATAAATCCAATTTTTTATTCAAGAGGCTAAAACCTGAGCATCTTGACTGAATAATGATAATTATCTCAGCTTCTGTTCTCATCTCAAAGAATAAACAGATTAGTTTTTATCCTAGACAGAAATCTAAACAGTTTGACTTTGCAATGATCTAGAAAAATAATCTAACCGGTAGGTGTGCACAATGCCTACTCAGTGACATGAGACTCTGAATAAATAGTTAAAAGTGAAAAAAATGCAGCTACTTATGTGTGGAAGGACAATGAATTTTAAAAGAAGGTTTATGAAGTTCCATGCCCCTTGACCTTCTTTTATTACCATTGCCCAGTGAACCTTTTCAAGATGAATGATGTGTATCTTTATTTATGACAGTCCATTTAGCAATCACAATATTTCCTTTAAGTTAGATAAATTGTCCAGTCACTTAACAAGAAGAAAGGCCAACGTCAACTTTAACAAAGGTCACTCAATCCAGTTTTGTTCTATATTAAATTGTCATCAGATCTGAACAGCAATTTAATCAATAACACACCTAACTAGAATGTTCTAAAATTTAGAAACAAACTGCCTGTCCTATGGGAAAAATGAGATAGGTAAATAAGAAACAACTTTCCAAGGTACATTCAAGGGTATTGAACCTAAGATCATCCTCTCCCCAGGTCTCATTTATCATTTAAACTAAATATGACTTTTAGAAATAACTCTATTGGTTCAATGTTTGTCATTATAGAGATTACACAAGTGAATGTCATGTGAACTTTGTAAATGTAAATTTAACTTTCTCTGACAAACTATCCAAACAATGAATATGTAAAAGAAGAAGCAAAAATATTCTGATATTATGACTCAAATCTAAGAATAAGGAGCCTGTCACTCAAATCCAGAATGAAGAGTGATCCCCAGGATGAGTGAGACAAACTTTTCCAGAGCTTTAACTGCTGTGAAGAATAGTAGGTGGCAGAGGGACTCGGGATGAGGAAGAATAAAGAACTCAGCCAATGCTGAGAGTGGGCCTTGGCCTATCTAGGACTGAAGAACAACCACATAGCAAAAAAGGATATTTAAGAAAAAATGGAGAAATTCAAAACTACTATTTATTGTATTAAGTATGCTAATGATGAGGTACCTCTAGAAGGTCTTTGCTTCTAGGAAATGCAAACTGACATATTTAGGGGGAAGTATCATGATGTTTGCAGACAATTTTTAATGACTTGACAAAGGGGACAAGTGTGTTCGGGTTTCCACATGTAGACTGAGCAACTGTGGGAAGAGACAAAGACTTTAGGAATCTAGGAGAAGGATGTACAGAGGTACATTGCATATTATTTCAATTTTTCTGTGTGTATAACACGTTTGAATTTTTTTCAAAGCAGATCATGTTATTACTCTGCTCAAAAATCTGTACTGGTATGTGATTTTATTTGGAATTAGGCCATTCTTTACAAGGGCCTACAAAGCCTAACATGATTTAATTTCTCCTATATCTCTGATCTCTTTGCCTGTAATTCTTACCTTTTCGTTAATTCACTCCAACCACTCTGACATTTTTGTTGCTTCTCAAATATATCAGGCATGCCCTTTGCACTGGCCTGATTCCTCAGTCTGAAACACTATTCCTCTACATGTACTAATTCCTTATTTAAAGACACTTCAAGAAAACTTAGTCTAATCACCTCATTTATAATTGCAACACAGCTGCAAACTGTTAACCTGTTCATTTTTTATATCACTTCTCAACTTGTCACATGTTTGATTATATAGTATTTGCACTTTTATTGTATGCATTACAACGTAAGCTTCAAGAGTGATAGATTTAGGAATTTTACGTACACTGAAAAATCCAGAGTTCCTGGCACATAAAAGATTAATTAATTCTTGGTGAAAGTTTAATGAATGAAGAAAAGATTTATGACTTCCCTTGTACTAAGAAAATAAAAGAATTTAGTGCAATTTTGTGGAGGAACAAAATGGGTTGGGCAGATAAAAGCCCAAGAAGGAAATAACTCAGCACAGAGACAGAGACATATGGGAGGAGATCCAAGGAATAAGGAGATGGAATGACAGATGACCTCAAGATTATCTTAGATACTTGCTCACTTTTACAATACGGATGAGGACCTGAAAAGGGAAAGCAATAAATACACTGACTACCCTCTAAATATTCTATAATGTAAGAACTTTCATTTACAATGAAAGGATTTAGAATAAACGTAATCCCATGAGAGGCTCATTAAGTATTTGATAACGTACAAGAAACATTTAATTAGAACTTAAGAAAATCATACTTGTCAAATTATTTAGCATCCTGATTCAATGACAGTGCTTATGTTAATTCAGATCATATGTTATCTGCCTTCAAAGCTCATGTGTACAAGAGCCTGGGCCACTACCAATGCTTGTTGTCCTATAATAAGTGATATTGGCAAATGGAAAATCATGTTTGTCATGAGACAAAACACCTAGTAAGATTTTTATATTTCAAATGCTGACATCACCAATGCAATCACAAAACAGCTTGACACCATAAGATATAAACAACCGTGGCATACAATTCATATTTGTGGTAACATGGAATCATATAAGAAGTCAGAGTGGAGAGGTGAATAGCAATATTCGGGTTGGAAGGCATGACACAGAAAACTTCCTTTCAGGATATGCATTACACTGTCACTTTCCTGGGTACTTATATTTAGCAGCACTTAGGAAATTAGTGATGGGCGTGACCAAAACAGATCTCCATCTCTAGAGATTTCGAACATGGGAACAGGTTTCTTGAACAAGGACAGAGATCGTGGCTTTATTTAAAATGTGTTAGGAGATTTTTCATGTGTTTAATATACATCTTAGTTTTCTAAAAGAAAAGATAAAATTAATGACAACTTATTGTGCACTGCTAATATAGAATACTTGTCTTTGAAGCCATATTTTAAAACATAATATCTTTTTAATTTTTTAATTTATTTACTTTTTGTCTTTCTCTCTCTTTAGGGCCACACCTGTGGCATATGGAGGTTCCCAGGCCAGAGGTCCAATCGGAGCTGTAGCCACCAGCCTACACCAGGGCCACAGCAATGTGGGATCCGAGCCGTGTCTGTGACCTACACCACAGCTCACGGCATTGCTGGATTCTTTTTTTTTTTTTTTTTTTTTTT
>PVHT020000173.1:21833877-21861784 GCA_004024745.2 Catagonus wagneri | reverse complement strand
TACCAAAATAGACATACAGACCAATGGAACAGAATAGAGACCCCAGAAATAAACCCAGACACCTACGCCCAATTGATCTTTGACAAAGGTGGCAAGAACTTCAAATGGGAAAAAGAAAGTCTTTTCAGTAAGCTTTGCTGGGAAACTTGGACAGCTGCATGTAAATCAATGAAACTGGAGCACACTCTCACACCATGCATTGCTGGATTCTTAACCCACTGAGTGAAACCAGGGATCAAACCTGCATCCTCAAGGATGCCAGTCAGGTTCATTAACCACTGAGCCATGACAGAAGTCCTAAAACATAATATTTAAATGAAAATATATATTTTGAATTAGTCACTTGGCTTACAAATTTTCTAGAACACAAGCAACCTCATCATCCTAAGCATCACAATGTTTTATGCTTTCAAGGATTATGGCCCATCATAATACATTTAATGGATTTTAAGATAATCAGTTGCAGAGCAGGCTGTTCCAGAAAATTCATTTCAAATATATTTGTAATCAAACAATAGTTAATTATTAAACAATCAATTGTGGTGGTCCCTTGGCTGATCCTTAAGAAAGTCAGTCCATAAGGTTATCACTGGGCTGCCATTTAACATTAGCTTGAGAAGATAAATGAGTTTAACTAGACATTTATCTTTCTGGTTCAGGAATCTATCTCCCCAGAAATGACCCTTAGGGAAACACACTTTTCTAAGCAAAATTCTATTGAGTATGTTTAATGAGAAATACTTCTGATATTTGCATCTAAGACATTTACCACTCCCTATGTCATTCTATCTCACTTGATTTACTAATCCTGGCAAACAGTTCTGGAGTCCCTATGATTATAAAGGACCACCTGTAGCTTTTTCCATTTATTTATCTCAAATAAGTATTTCTATTTATTTACTTATACCTAGTTGATTTCCTTATACCCAAGAAATATTTGCATAGTTTTATTTACTCATAATTTAAGTCTAAATGAGAATTACTGCAATGAGTGTTTTTTAACTTTGATTTAGAAGCATTTTTATGACTACCTGCAATACATAGCAATTATTACTTTCAAGTATCTTTAAAGTTAAAAAATGTAAACACGGAACATTTTGAAAAGTAGTTGTCTCATTTATATTATTCTGATTTTAATTTGCATTTTCTTATCACCACTGCCATTTATAACATATTTTGAGATACATCTAAAGACCTAAGTTAGAAGCTGACTGTCAATCGCTGTGATCTAAACATTCATAGCACTATCTCATATGTGTTCTTCCTTTATGTACTGAAATGAAAAGCCTGTGATCTTTTATCTATTTTTAAAAAATAAAGAATTAAATACTTGAAAAAATATCATCTTGTTCTCTTGAATAGTTTCATAAAATTTTACTTTCAGTAATTTACCTGTATTGTATTCTATCATTTCCAAAGACTTAATCAATAAAAGGATCAAAGTTAGATCAGGTTAATTTTAAGTGATTATTTTTTAAATAATTAATGTTGCACTTAGAAGCCAAACCAAATATTTTGCTAATATTAACAATAACATTCCAAGAATTATATGCTAACTGCAAGTGCAATAATCTGGTTTAATCTTAAGTGTGCTCAATATTTGATCTCAAGGAAATCATTCTATACAAAAAAATTACAGAATATATTTTCTGTTTTTCTAGAGCCAAAAGTATACTTTAAAGAGCATGGTTAGTCCTGATAGCCATATTTTTCCAAAGTTCTCCCTGAAAATGACTAAAATTATCAGTCAGAAAGTGACAAATGCAGTTTCAATCTGACCCTTTTTTTTTTTTTTTGCCACACCCATGGTGTGGAAAACAGTATGGAGGTTTCTTAAAAAAAAAACAACTAAAAACAGAGTTACCATATGATCCAGCAATCCCACTCCTGGGCATCTATCTAGAAATGACAAAAACTCTAAATCAAAAAAATTATGAAGCTTCACTGATGAAAAAATAATGGGTTTCAACAAGAAAATAACTCAAACTTAAATATTAATAATAACCAGTATTGGTGAATATTTGTTGAAAGTAGGCCTCATATACTGCTGGCAGCAGTATAAATTAGGAAATAATTTGTAAGACAATACTAAGAATCACCCAATCTATATTGGTCTTTATGCCAGTATACCTCTATCTAGAAATGTAGTTTGAGAAAATAAAGACACAAGACTTAAATAAAACACTGCTTACTGCACTATTACTTGTAATTAAAAAATGGAATCAACACATCCATTAAAGTGGATTTAAAAAAAACAGAAAACAACAAGTATTCACAAGTATGTAGAAAAATTGGAAACTCTGTGTACTGTTCATGGGAATGTAAAATGATACAGATGCTGTGAAAAACAGTATGGTGTTTCCTTAAAAAACTGAAAATTGAATTACTATATGATCAGCTATTCCAGTTGGGTATATACTGCCAAAGAACTGAAAGGAGATTCTTGAAGAGGTAGTTGTATGCTCTTATTCACAGTGCCAAAAAAGAAGAAGGGATAAGAATTCATTGATGGATGATGAATAAAAAAAATGTGGCAAATACATACAATGTTATGTAATTCACCCTTAATAAAGAAGGCAATTTTGACACATAGTACAACATGCATGAAGCTCAAAGACATTACACTGAGTGAAATAAGGTAGCTATAAAAGGACAAATACTGCGTGATTTGACTTACATTAAGTACTTGGAGTAGTCAATTTCATAAAGACAGAAAAGTAAACTGGTAGTTTCCATGTCTGGAAGCAGGAGGGAATGAGAAGTTACTGTTTAATGGATACAGTGTTTCAGTTTTATAAAATGAAAAACGTTCTGAAGATGGATAGTGGTACTGGTTGTAAGACAATGTGAACATACGTATTTGCCATGGCAATATACACTTGAAAATGGCAAAGTGGTAAATATTATGTATATTTTACAATTAAAAAAATTAAAATGCAATCAAATGTTTGATAAAATAAATGAACAATAAAATAATTAAAGTTATGTATTCTCTAAATATTCCCCACAGAATGTCACTATTATAACTATAAAGGTATATTTGGTCAGTAAAATAAATGAGATCTCATTCTTTTAAAAGGTAAGCAGAGTAGGCTTCTTTGCAGGCCTCTTCTGATGGTGAAGCAGATGTTTCTTAAGACATGATTGGCCCAAGAGAGTTGCAATTTCAAATGAAGTAAACTGAAAATGATTCCCTAGATAACTTCTGTGGGGGGATGGAATTGCCTCTTCCCACACCACCAAAGATCTGAAACACGAAAGGGCATATGTTTCATTTTCTCCTCCAGGGCAGCTAACAAATTGGTAGAAGAAGCTGTTCTAACCTCACATATGAAATTTTGCCCCAGAGACTTAATCTGCATAAGAAAAATCAGTCCCAATAATGAAACACATCAAGCTGCTGAGACTACAATGCCTAGAAGGAAAATGTTGAAGGCTTTATAATTTTTCAGAATTCCCTAGAGAGAAAAAGAACATTTAAAAGAACCATCCTTTTATTATCTGGTCACTATTCATGACCTTACTTGCTAATAGAGCGGGTGGTCCACTATAATCAGATTTCATTTTCTGTTTTATGATTTTGTATAGAAACTACTTTGAATTCAGACTGCAGTGGATGAAGGACATATGTTTGTCTCTTTTGGATTCTTCTGTTTCAAGGTTTGCTATGTTTAATAAGGCATGGAATTTAATTATTTATAAGAGGCAATTTTAAGAAATCAGTTTCTGAAAATGTAGATACTATATCTGTAGATACTGAATGAACTGGTGAAACATTAATAGAAGTGGTTTTAAAGAACCAAAGCCAAAAAGGCATCTTGACAATGAAAAAAATGTTTTTATTTAAAAGTCCTTATATTGGAGAGCTTGAAAGTATATCACAGCTTAAAAAATTATAAAGTAACAGTTATTACTGGTTCTCTCTTATCAGACCCAGCTTAAAATTAAGATATTTCAGCCATCCTTTGGCAACCATTATTACCTGTGCAACACTGCTGCAGATGTTGCCGTTGATTTAACATCAAGAAGTCTAACCACCCTATACTGTTCATTTAGGTATTTATTCTGTGCATATTCTCAGCTGTTACAAAAGCACTGAATGATACAATTTATCATTTGGGAGGACAGAATGGAAAGTGATGCTTATTTTGCATGACAGCGAGTCACCAGAGATCATGTGCAAAAGGAGAAATACAAAAAGTAATGTAACCAGGTCAGCTCAATTTCTGAAAAGCCCATTTCCTTGAGAGGACACAGTTATATTTGTCTCTGCCAGTTGGACATTTCATGTCACTTAATAATATTTTTCATGAGATTCATTATACTTTTTTCCCACAAGGAGACCAAAATTCAATAAAGATAATTTTCACAGGTCCAAAAACCCAGAATATTAAAGCTAAAAGAGCCAATAAACTGACAGAAAAGAACATCTTCTGCCATAACGGTGCCACAAAAGCTATTACAAATATAAGTTAAATTCACACACCCATTTTAACTTATAGCATTGAGTCAATAGTGGCCAGCATCTATGACATAGTATATTTAAATATGATTGAAAGTCTCTGCCTACATGGGCCGATCATCCAATTCCTGGGGACTCAGAGGAAGAAACAGAGAAGATGAGTCCTGGATCTTACCTAGATGTTTGTCTTCTAAATTTCCAATGTTTACCTACGTTAAATAGTCAGTTATAGAATTGCCTAACATTTAAGCCCATGGATATAAGGAAGGCACTAATGAAGTCAAATGTGGTAAATTATTAAATTAATAATATTTAACAGAAATGAAATAAATGGTATGGGAATCATGGCTTCGTTCCCCTTTGAATCTGATACACTTTTCCTATCATAATCCTGAATATGTCACACGATGGAAGCGGTTAAACCTTTATCTGTTCCTACAGCAAGAAAATGCTTCTCCTTGCAGTAGACACATTAACAGACTTGGTGTGTTAGTATTTATAAGGGTCTTTGAGAAAGACAGTCCACTAAATAGATTCTTAGGAGTTCCTAAAAGATAGTAACTTCCTCTTCACACACTTTAAAACTTGATTCAAAGCTAAAGCCATTCATTACTTCTCACCAGACAATGTTTTAGTTATTACTAAACAAGCTGTAACATTTATTTAAAGAGTATCTATAGCTTACTGTCTATTTTAAGAGATATGTATTTGGTTAATAGTGCCAACAAAATAAAGCTCATTATAACTCAAGTCTCTACCCTTTAGGAGATCCAAATAAATGGCAAGTATTTTTAAAAACCAATGAAATACTTTTAAAATTATGGAAGAATGATATTTATATACAGATATCACAATCCAAGTCTTTATGCCTAGGGGAACAATTAAAAGAAAATAACCACACACTGTTATTTTAAAAATTATTCTCATGTGAATAGGAATTGTAACATTAAAATCATATACTGAGAAATATACCCAATGATTCTATAAACTATATACACAAATATATAATACCCATATTAATTTTTAAGCATCACATAGACTCTGAATAATTTATAAAGCACTTTCACATACATTATCTTATTTTGTTCTTAAATAAATCCTATGAAGAATATTCACGTAAAATAAATGTAAACATAATAAGTGTCATTAACTTTTTGACCTAGATATACTACAGAGATTTCCTAGGTTAAGTTTCTAACAGGTGTGAAAAATAAAGATAAGTGAAATTAATTGGTTTGCCAAAGATCAATCTGCTAATTGGTACCAGAGACGGGTTTGACGCTTTAATTGGAATATAACATTTACTCCATCAATTCTATAACGTCCTACCAAGAAGTATTTCATCTACCTTTAAGAAATATCCATTTCCACTCAATGTTAATGTTCCAACCCAAACAAATCCCTGTCAACTGCACCCATGTTAACTACACTATTAGCAGTTAATTCCAGACAAAATCTCTAATTAGGTGCCCTCTCCCATGTAACATCCAAGTTTCCAACTTCTTTCTGGAAATTTTTACGTAAATTTCTTTGTCTGACATATCAAGAACAAGAAAATCAAAACTAGATTCACTATCTAAAATTACTCTTTACCTGTGTGTTTTCCTAACTTACTTAAGGTCATGTTTTCTCTACAAGCAGAAGCAAAACTTCTCAGCATATGCCTCTAAATTGATATCCAAAACTTATTTACCCAACCTTGTATCTTCCCATTCTTTTCCCACCACTTGCTTATTTCCACTTCCACAAGCCTGGTCCTCATCCTTCTCTGAATAATCATTATATTAACTTGATTATTGATTTCTGTACTTCTAGTCTCTTTCCAAGTCATTAATCAATGAGTTCAGAATTAATATAAAACACAACTAAATAATTTATGAACATACCCTGTGACATACACAAGGAAGTAAAACTTTGGCTAATTGTAGTAAAACATTTTATTGGATATATCAAAAGTGTAGGAACCAGACTCATAGGTACCCCTAGTGGTTTGTACCCTCTGGGTTCTTTGTCTTGTGTAGTTTCCTCCCATTATGAACAAGGCTTATCTGTGTAACCAATCAAATTCTTTGGAAATGATTGTGTATAACTTTTGTGACTAGGTCATAAAAAAATACTTTCGCTTCTGCCTTGCTTTCTTTAGGATCACTAGTTTTGGTGGAAACCAGCTGCCACGTTTTGAGGATATTCAAGCAGCCCTATACAGAGGTCTATGTGGTAAGTAACTGAGGTCTCTAGCCAAGAGTCAGCCTGAACATGCTTGGCATGTGGGTCACATTAGAACTGGGTTTTCTTGCACCAGTCAAGCCTTCAGAGGACTGTAGCTCTACAGCATGTTCATTTCAATTCTATGAAAGATCTTGCTCCAAAATCAACTATTTACTCCGTTCCCCAAATTTCTGATTCACAGAAATTGTATGAAATAATGCTTATTGCTTTAAGTCACTAAGTTTGAGTATTTTTTACACAGAAATGAATAATTAATACAATGAGAACTATAATTTCATAGGAAGCATTATGCAGCAATAAAATATCCTGGATAGAGAATCAAAACATGAGTGCTAGGTATGAGAGAGTAGAAGCATAGGCTGCAATTAAGCACTCTACAAGGTCAGGAGATAAAAAGGTCATTCTGCAACCTGCATTCACATGTAAAAATCCAATTTAGCAACCTTTTCTGAGAGTTCATTTTATTCCATGCATGGTTCATATATCTGCTACAAAGAACTAGATATTATTAAAAGCTAGGTTGATCCTAAATAAAAACTGTTGTCACCTATTTCTCATGCTTGTATATTTACTGAACATCTACTTGAGATGTTCAATAAATAACAAAATGATTTGGCTCTATATTGATAAAAACACTATTCCTCTTCTATATTTTGAAATCTGGTTGTTAGAGGATTCTGTCTTCAAAAATTTAAGGCAAAAACAGTATTTGAATGCTTTAAGTACATATAAATTAAAATAAATGTGCAAATCCTCCTAGCATATAGACCAGGATTTCCCAAACTCTACTCTACACATTATTGTTTGCAGGGGGCTTTCTCCTTTACTGTAGCACACTTGGCCTCAACCCACCAGATGCCAGAAGAACCCTTCTCTCCACAGCTCCAAGTCATGGTAATAAAAAATGTTTGCATACACCATCAAGTGCCCCCGGGAGGGCAAAATCATTCTTGGCTAAGGATCATTGCTATAAGCTCTAGAATGTAATGTAATTTATAAGCATTTACTGGAGAAGTAGTTTTTTCAACAAGTAGGAATATTCCCATCTGTTCTATAGCACATTATACTTTAGGACAAAATATAAAGAAAATCCAGGACCTTCCGCTTGGGTTTTTCTGATTAAAAAGTCTGAGGCCATCTGCCATAGTTATATTAATAATCTGCCAGATTGTCACAAATGATGAGCCTGATTTTAGGACTCAACAGAAAAAAATACTTTTAGAGATGGGTTTTTGATGTCTTTATTGCATAAGATAAATCTTTTAATTAAACACACACACACAACACACATGTACTTTGGAAAAAGCAGCAATTCATTCTCAGCACTTAACAGTAGTTTCCCAAATGAACTGTGAATGTTAGGAAAGAACAACAGTGATTACCTTAAAGCAGCCAGGATGACAGAATCACAAACTAAGTCTGTTTGGCTAAAACTTTCAAAGTTGAAAAAATAATAATCACCACCTAACTTCACCAAAGGTCTTAAATAAGTTGAGGCCAGAAACTGTTACGATACTGTTACGATAATGCTCTTAAAAAAGGAATAGCATGTTGTGAGACACCAGCATGCTATCTTCATGTGGTATCTAAGAAAAGGACACAATGAACTTCTTTGCAGCACAGATACTGACTTACAGACTTTTTGAAAACCTTATGTTTTCCAAATGAGACAGGTTGGGGGTGGGGGAATGTGCTGGGGTTTGGGCTGGAAATGCTATAAAATTGGGTTGTGGTGATCGTTGTACAACTATAAAGGTAATAAAATTCATTAATAAAAAAAGGAATAGCATGTAAAATAAAATATACATATAAAATGTAAAATGACATTTGTGATTGATTCCTACACATTAGACTTATTTCTGCCATGAAACTTTTTGCTGCGGCTACAAAGAGAAGAGGTGGTGATTTCTGCAGTAATAGGGACTTCTTTGCAATACGACAAAGTATTTTGCAATAGTTTTCTATAATGAGTGATAAAATTATATCTTTTTCTACTTTAATGATTGGGGAACACCTATTTTATTGAAATCCTGATCACAAAAATTTTTAGAAAACTAACCCATTTTTTGTTTTATTTATGATTCCTGCAGAAGCAAACTCTGATACGATGATTTGAGTGTGCATAATTCATTTCTCATAAAGGAAACACTGGTAGAGGGATGCAAAAGTTAGACACAGAAGGTGGAGCCAGGGAGCCAGTAAAGGGCACGTGATAAAACTAGCTGTCAATGAAAGCAAGTGAAGGGAAACTCTGAAAACCAATTAATAATTAATATATGAGTGCCATACTTACTGCTGAAGGGGAAGGGAGCTGGGGTTTTTAGACATCAATCCTCACTGACCAATTTGAGGGCTACTGCAAGAATACTAATTTTTGTATCATTTTTGGCCTTCTACCCAGGCAGAGAAAGCAGACCTCAGGGGTCTGAGAAGGCCCTCAGACAAATATATAAGGAACTGCACAGTTAGAAGTTAAATAGCTAGTGAGTTAGAAGGGATATAGGCGGGGCACTGGTTTCATCTGTGGAATTACAATGTCTATAAAACAATAAAAATAATAGTCCAGAAATGTCAAACAACACTGCCTTAATTAGATATAGGCAGGTAGTTGCAAAGAGGAAATATTTGCTTCTCCATGTCAAAAATGCCATGTCCTTTTAGGAGAATCCAATTAAAAAAAATGTAGAGGCAATTCCCCTTTGGCTCATATATTAATTAATAAAGGCCATAACTACCCACTTAAATTATCTGTTCTTTTTTTTTAACATTTATAACTTTTTAAAGATAAAGGAGATTTTAAACATCACTGTTGACCGAAAATAGAGCATTAACAAATTTAAATTCCACAGAAAGTTACAAAGTAATCCAGCAATCCTACTCCCGGGCATCCAACTGGACAAAACCATAATTTGAAAAGATTCATGCGCCCCAGTGTTCACTGCAGCACTATTTACAATAGCCAAGACATGGAAGCAACCTAAATGTCCATCAACAGGTGAATGGATAAAGAAGTTGTCATATATATATATATATACACACACACACACACACACAGTGGAATATTAGCCGTAAAAAGAATGAAATAATACCATTTGCAGCAACATGCATGGACTTAGTCTATTTTTATGTTCATGTATTGCAAATTCATAACATTATGAACAAATATCCATACTCTAGGAATACTATAAATTCTGGGTTTGTGCTGACTTTTGTGAAGTACTTTAAGGGACTGCTATAAATTAGTTTTTCATGTTATTTAGGTAGTACAATTTTGAACTCCAAATATCTAAAATGGAGACTCTTGATTGTACCCCTCTTTTTGCGAAAGTATATATAAAACTCTTTACATGTCTGAATTTTATTTGGGACATCTCAATTTTAACTGCCTACCTCTTCAATTTCCATAGTCTTTTCTCCTGTCCTCAACTTCTAGGACAACAACCCAAAGCTTCTGATTATTAAATGTGTCCACACTCTAAGTCAGCCTTGGTTTCACTGTAGGGTTAACAATGCTGGATTTCAGTATCATTTTAATTTTTGCCCTTCAAATTTCCTTAATATTCTTATGAGCTTGCCCCTACTTTTAATGATAGAATACATTTTATTTAGTATTTACATTTCGTAAAAAGGGGGTCTTTCATGACATGTATTTCAGTGTGTGAAATAATATCCCTGATTTCATCTGCTCGTTCCAATTTTTACTTGCTCTTAATCTTCACTGTTAATCCCACCCCCAAATTATGCCTTATTCCTTTAGCACATTATATGCCCATTATACTTTTATTTCTTCCAGATTCATGATTATTAAAATAATGTCCCAAAAGGCACTTTATTTTTAATTTTTGGGGGTTGCACCGGCAGCGCATGGATGCTCCCAGACTAGGCGTTGAATCAGAGCTGCAGCCAGCCTGCACCATAGCTACAGCAATGCTGGAAACTTAACCCACTGGGAAAGGCCAGGAATCAAACCTGAATCCTCATGGACACTACATCAGGTTCTTAACCCACTTAGCCACAGAAGGAACTCCCCAATAGGCACTTTAAATTTATTCACAGCTTTTATATTTTATATCATATCACAAACATTTAATATATACATGCAGTTGCTATCAGTTTGCCAAGTCTTATTATGAGGAAAGTAATATTCTAATCTTCTGCTCTACAAAATAACCGTCTCAAAAACTCAAATGGACTAGGTCTGTAATCTTGAATTCACCTTGCACCAAACTTTGAGACTTTTTTCTGCTTCTGCCTCAATCTCATTTCTATTTTCAGTCTGAAGTGATTTCCTTTAAACTGTTTTCTCCATTATGGAGTATCTCCACGTGTTATTTAATTTCTCTTGCTCTTCTCAAAAATACCTTGTTTTACTTGTTATTTCCTTTTATTTTGAATTTTTTTCAATTGTTCCTTCTCCAAAAGATCTTTGATCACACCCCAGAGTGTTTAGTTTAATTTTTATACTCACTGTTCTAACACTACATTGTAACAGACACTGGACCAGCCACACGAAAGCCACCATAAATCCCACTCTCTTACCTTCCTCTATGCTAGAGACAAGCAAACCAAATTGTTCTATTGTGCATTCTCCCCTGTAGTCATGTGGAGCCACACTACATGGTTGTGGACAAAAAAGTTAGCTAGGAAACCCTGGACAGATTCCCTCATTAAAAAGAAAGGCAAAGCTTTGCAAGAAGTAACTTTTCTTTCTTTGCCTCTCTCACTTTCTGCTCAGAATGTGGTTGTTAAGTCTAGAGGAACAGTAGCTGGCTGTCTTGCAATTGCCAAGACCTTACGAAAAAATGCTAAGATGCAATCGAAGAGCAAAATGCACCTGGGTCCTTGATATACTATTCAGGCACAGAACTCTCTGGATGCCAGAATTCTTACTCTTGAAATAATAAATCACTAAAAAACAACCTAAAACCATTGTAGGTTGACTTTTCTTATTTACAAACTAATACGATATTAATAAACACCTTTCTTTGCTATCTCCCTGCCTTCATACCCAACTGACAAAAACATTAAACAAGTATTTAAAACATTAAACAAATTATATATGCTTGTTAATCTCTATTTTGTCACCAACCTTAGGGCACATAATACATAACGTCAAGAGTTACCCACTTGGCTCTAAATAGTTAAAATACAAATTTTCAATTAATCAACAACACTTAAGCATAAGAAAATGTTAACTTTTGGCATTTCTGGATTCATCAAAACATAAAAAGATTAAGATAACCCTGGACTTCTACCTGATTCCTCAGAGCAATGCAGTTGGAGTGCTGCTTTTGAAACTGATGCAAATAACACAATGGAGAAAAGACAGTATTTTCAACAAAGGGTTCTGGGATATTTATCTGAAAAAAAAATCTAGACACAGACCTTACACCCTTCTCCAAAATGAACTCATAATGATCACATAAATAAATGCAAAACACAAAATTATAAAACTCCTAGAATATAATGCAGGAGAAAATGCAGATGACCTCGAGTACAGTGCTGATTTTTAGATACAACATCAAAGGCACAATCCATGAAAGAAATAATTGATAAGCTGAACTCTATTAAAATTAAAAATGTCCGCTCTGTGAAAGACACTGTCAAGAGAATTAGAATACAAGCCACAGAGAGGGAGAATATATTTTCAAAAGACATTACTGATATAGAACTATTATCCAAAATATGCAACCAACTCCTAAAATTCAGCATTAAGAATTAAAAACCTGATTAAAAAATGGGCCAAGGACCTCACCAAAGACACACAGATGGCAAATAAGCATATGAAAAGATGCTCCACATCACATGCTCTTAAGAAACTGCAATTTTAAACAGCAACTAAATACCACTACACACCTATTTAAAAGGCTAAAATCCAAAACATTGACAATGCCAAGGCCAGCTGCTAGTGAGAATACGTAACAACAGTAACCCTCACACATTGCTGATGGGAATGAAAAATGACAGTCGCTTTGAAAGACAGTTTGGCAGTTTCTTATAAAACTAAACAAACTCTCACCATATGATCCAGCAATCACACTCCCTGGTATTTACCCAAAGGAGTAGAAAACAGGTTCACACAAAGCCCCACACAGGGATGTTTATAGCAACTTTATTCATAATTGCCCAAATTGGAAGCAACTGAGATGTCTTTAAAGGGGGTGAATAAATAAAATGTGGTACACCCAGACAAGCGGATAGTATTCAATGTTAAAAAGAAAGGAACTATTAAGCCATGAAAAAACACAGAAAAAATTTAAAAGCACATTATTGAATGAAAGCAGCCAAACTGTTTTGTACAAGGGACACATTGTATGATGCCGACTCTGACATCCTAGAAAAAGCATAACTATGGAGACAGTAAAATGATCAGTGGTTGTTACGGGTTATGATAAAGGGAGGGATAAACAGGTAAAGCACAAGATATTTAGGGCAGTGAAAATACCCTGTGTAATACTATAATGATGGATGCAAATCATCACACATTTATCAAAACAGAATATATAAGAGTGAATCATAACAAAAAATGAACTATGGAATCTGAGTGTCTATGTTGGTTCGTCCACTGTAATAATTTTGCTGATGGGAGATGTGGGTAGTGGGGGAGGCCGTGCATCTGTGATAGCAAGGGGTATATGGGACCTCTTTGTACTTTCCACTCAATTTCACTCTGAACCTAAAAATGTTTAAAAAGACAAAATCTATGAAAAATTTTTTTTATTCTTTTTGTCTTTTTAGAGCCGCAGCCATTGCATATGGAGGTTCTCAGGCTATGGGTCCAATCAGAGCTGTAGTCACTGGCCTGTACCACAGCTACAGTAAGAGCAACGCGGGATCCAAGCTGCGTCTGTGACCTACACCACAGCTCATGGCAAACTGGATCCTTAACCCACTGAGCAAGGCCAGGGATCGAACCTGCATCCTCATGGATGCTAGTTGGGTTCACTAACTGCTGAGCCACGACGGGACCTTTTTTTAATTTATTTTTTGAAAAAAATTAGGTAAGCATTCTCCTCCTAGTTATTACCCTCTTTACCTAGTCAGCTTTGTCCACTTACATCACATGCCTGCCCTCCAGGTATTTACCACTTGCTGCCTGGGTTTTGCCCTCACTGATGAGCTGAGTTTCCTGGCCTTTTCTCAGCGCTCAGTTTCTTCAGGAACACTGTATCTCCCAGCTGCCCCCTTTCTTCCATTGTGCATTGCTCTCCTCCTTGGCTTCCCCTAAGGCTGCATTCTCCATGTTCTTTTTTGGTTTCTGATCTGCCCTTGCTCCAAAGATGTCACCCTAGGATCTTTCATCATCTTTCCTCTCTCTCTATTCATTCTCAGTCTTCTGTACTGAAGGAGTCAGAGTAGGAAAGCCCTTCCAAACTCATAACTTCCATTCTCACTACTCCTGACCACTCTGAAGCACCAGGTCCAGATTGCCAGCACCTGCTAGAATGTCCAACTGAACTTCCTGCAGTCACTGCAAAGTCTCTATGTCTAAAAGCAAACTGATCATCTTCCTTACAAAGTAGGTTTATATATATCTCAATTCCATCACTCACTTGGAAGAGTTTTTAATTATTTTCTGACTAGATTTAATTATCTGTAAAAGTCAGATAATAACATAACCAACAACTGGTATTGCTCTGAAGACCAAATGAGTTCATACTCAGCACTGAGTAAGCACAGACGAAGTACCAGAAAATAAGCTGCTTTGTGTTGGCTGTTGTTACTACCATAGTCTAGTGAGGGAAATCAGGAAAGAAGCAACAAGTTTCATGGCAATAAGTGCTATGAGGAACACTCTTTGTCAAACAGTAACTCAGGGTGAAGAGAGAGACGGGATGGTCAGGGAGTGGCTCTCTGAACAGGTGACACTAGAGCACTGACCTGAATTATCAAATGTACCCAGTTCCCCACAGATCCAAAAGCAGGCTTTCTGAAAACGAGAGGGAATAACAAAGTGCAAAGGCCTGGAGTGATGATTTTTGAACAACATAAAGGCCAGTATGCCTGAACTTTTCTCAGCAAAGTAGAAAAATACAAGAAATTAGATCAGAAAGATGGACGATTGAGAAATCATGTAGGGCACTGCAGGCCAGGTTAGAGGTTATACTTTTTTCCTAAGGGGAAAGAGAAGCCCTTGGAGTATTTTAAGCAAGACCATGCATGATCACTAGGACTGACATCTGGAAGGTGAGAATGGAAGGGGGAAGACCAGTCAAGGGGCCACTGTGGTCCACAGGCAAGAAAGGATGATATCCCCAAATCCTCTTTTCCAAGCAGAAAATCTTTGTTTTTTTAAAATAAATTTAGAAGTTCCCTTCGTGGCTCAGTAGTTAACGAATCCGACTAAGAACCATGAGGTTGCGGGTTCGATCCCTGGCCTTGCTCAGTGGGTTAAGGATCTGGCGTTGCCATGAGCTGTGGTGTAGGTTGCAGACGCGGCTCGGATCCTGCATGGCTGTGGCTGTGGCGAAGGCCGGCGGCTACAGCTCCTGTTAGACCCGTAGCCTGGGAACCTCCATATGCCGTGGGTGCGGCCCTAGAAAAGGCAAAAAGACAAAAAAACATAATAATAAATAAATAAATAAAAATAAATTAAAAAAATACCTTTGTTCTTAAAACTCTCTTTATCTTGCCTCAAAATTGCCATTTACCTGAACTTTCCTTATAGTATTTGGTGTATAATTACTCATTTGCGTGCTTTCTTCCTAACTATTCTCTAAGCTCCTATGGGCAGGATTTATGTGATATGGACTTCTGGGTGTTCGACTTTATGTCAAATATTTGCTGGAGCAAGTAAGTTTGTATATCTAATCTTACATATCTAGAATACTAAAATACTATAAAATATTAATAAAATTTTTGTTCTGTGTTGATGTTTTTCTTTCAAAATTTATTTGTAAATTAAATCTATATACAATGAGAGGAGGTAAGAAATAGAGATTACAGTGAAGTAAAGATACTTTTTGAAGTCTAAAAGGGGCAAATTAAATATTTATTGACTTCTCAAGCAGAGTCAAACTAAAAGCATACATGATTGAACTAAAACTGCTGAGTGTTTTATAATGAGGGCAACCAAGCTGTTTGGGATTGAAAAATCAAATTAGGCAGCTCAAAAAACTGCAATACAGTACAGAAAATAAAAATACATAAAACAGAAAAGAAATGGTGCTGACTGTGGTACACTATAACCAATACCGTTGAGAGTGTAAAACAATTACACAATCTAAGGAACTGACTTGTAACTGATACCCTCTGACTGGCAATGTTGCACAGAAGAAACAGTAAGAGCAATTGTATAGAGATTTGGAGGAGCTTCAGCAAAGAACAATTAGTTCCTTACTTTGCAATAGAATGGCTTCATACCCGAACCCTTCAAATTCTTTTATGTTGGTTCCCTGTTTTAACACAAAAACAAAATCTTTAAAAAAAAGTTTTTAAAGACCTTTCTAATGTGAAATAAAAGGAGCATTTCTGCATGAGAAAATGAAAAATTACACTAAAAACATGGGATTATTTTTTCCTACTTAAAAGCTTTCTAAGATTGCAAAAATTTTGCTGAAGAATATTAGGCTGACAAATACTGACAAAAATATGATTATTTAATTTCTAGAAAAGCTTTAATGAAATGATTTATATTTTAAGATTTTTAGATTCAATTACATGCATATATATATGGACATACATATAAATGACAAAAATAGTATTGCAAACTTATTTTTTAAAAAATATATAAAGACTGGTAAACAACAGTCATTCTGACATGAAACAATAGGTTATTCTTAATTCCTGTAACTTTTGTTCAAGAAATAAAAATTGAAAAGAAACATGTTTTTCCCCTTGGTTGACTACTCACAAATCTTTTCCTGTTTTCACCATTTTTTAAAAAATAAAACCCATTCTAGATACTCCCCTGTATTCTACTGCAACATGAAATCATGCTTATAATATTGCAAAGAAGGAAAAAAAATCAAGTCATGCATAATTTTATCTCCTATAAATTTATAAGACTGAAATAAAACTACATTTGAAACTTTCCTGAAATTTTAATAATATATACTTAACCTAATAGGACACACACTAGTCAATACTAATAAGTATAAATAAATATATAGCAATATAAAATGTAAAGTAATTATACGTATAATAAATAATATATAAACAAATAGAGTTTGAGATTACAGACTACAGTCTCGAAACCTGCATGTTTCAGAAGCTTGTTCTGATTATCACTGAGGAGTCCTCCATCCAGTTTTACCTGGTAACTGGTATTTGTTATCTCTTATTGTAGAAAGCTATGGCAATTTTGATGGACCACTCTCATATCCACGAGCACATTATCCCTCCCACCTCATCATCTACTTTTCTTAGGAAATTGTCAAATATAAGTAGTTAGATCAGATACAGTTACCCCCCCCCCGTCAAAGATTGGGGTAACATTGTAATTTCCCAAAGCTCAGTTGATTATGACAGTTGAGGGGATTTTGTAAAGTATACTTCACGGTGAATCTGCTCATAGGAGCAAAAGTTTCACAAAGAAAAGTCCTTAGTAAATTATGGCAGCCTAGGTATTTACTGTTGTCTTTCTTTGAAGAATATATTTAGACATAAAGCAGGCATAAACTACATAGTCCAGTTCTTTAAATCTCAAATTTTGGTACAAATGGCTCTTTGTTCTTTATTATAAGCAAATGAAAAACAATGTCTACACTGTAAAGTCACCAAGGGGCTGTGAAGTAGAGAAATACATGAAGCAGTGGTGCACTCACATTGTTGTTTGCTTTCTCCTCTTCCTTGACTACTCCTTGCTTTGGGCAGTTTCCTAGGCCTGTCCCCAGAAGATTTTTTTTTTCCAATTTTACTGTTGTTTACTGGTGGTCTTTCATTTTATAACTTCACCTAAATGTCCTAGAGACTCCAACTCCTATGCGTAAAAAGTAAACTAATAGTTCCTAGTGAAACCACTCTTTTCTGTGCATTTCCTGCCATAAACACAGTTACCCAAACTGAAATCCTTCAAACTCTTCCCCAACCTCTCCATTTCATTCTTTCCTTCTTATCTGTCACTGCTTTTACTCTCTAAACATCACTTTATTACCTCTCCATAACTAATGCTTGACTGATATTTCTTTCCCTTTCTGGCTTAGATTATTCTGAGTCATAACTGATCATTCTGCTGGTAATGGAAAAGCTTTTCAACTTTATAACAGGGCTTTTCCAAAGCAGCAGAGTGATATGCCTGTCCGAAGGCATAAATCTGAATGTCATTTCTTGTTGAAAAGTCCTCAATGGCTGCCCAATGCAAACTACTCTTCATAGTATATCTGTCTTAGTAATCTGATTCCTAACCCCATACTCCATCTTCCTGAGTTTATTACCAACTCTGCCCTCCCACTATATATCTGTACCAAAGCTTATAGTGAGAACAATTTAATCAGAGCTTCACCACAAAATGTAATCTAGTCAAATACAAATTCCAGGAGAAGTACATCTGAATAAACTAGCCCAGGTTATTTGTTCAGCATGGAGTAAATGCAATAGCTCTCAACTGTATCCAATAAGGAAGCTGTAATTTCAATAAAAGATACTAGACACTCAGACAGGAAAAGGGTGGGAAGCCCAAAGCAAGCATAACAAAACATTTAATATTTTTTTAAAGTTCCACTATATCATAGGTTAGCAAACATTTTTTTCTGTAAGGGCCAGATAGTACATAGCTTAGGAGTTTTGAGCCCTGTAGTCTGTTGAGACTATTCACCTCTCCACTGCAGCACAGACACAACCAGAAACAGTGCATAATGAAATGGACGTGGCTGTGTGCCAATAAAATTTTATGTTCAAAAGGAGATTTGGGCAAAGATTTGACCTGTAGGTTATAGATTTTTAAGCTCTGCAAGGTATCAGAGCATCATGATCTCACAGTAAGACACCCATGGGTCAATTAAAAATTTGTTTCAGTGTGTTTAATAAGTCATTACTAAAAATGAAAAAGTTACATTAAACTGTTTGGTATCTGCAAATGAATAGTAGAATTACATAGTTTCTATGCAGCACAAAGGGACAACCACAGGATGAGATGGAAAAACAGTAATAGGATAAAAGGAGAGACTGAGGAGGTAAAAAATGTTTCAAGTCATCAAAACAGAATGGCAGATTTAAAATCAACTTCTTAAGGAAAATGAAACATAATTAACAATGATAAATTATTTTTCCAGTATGTATTGGAGAAATATAAAGCAATGACAAAGAGAGCTATAGCATACAGAGACAAAAGAGTGAACTTGAAAATATTTCTGCCTCTGAGAAAGCAAGCAGAAAGGTTCTTCACAGAAGGAAAATTTAGGCTTAAAAAACAGGAAAAAACTGAAGGATCTGGGAACCATGATAACACAAGGTACTATTTTTTTCCTTATAGAAATCTATGTTAATAGTCTGAAATGAAAAAAAAAATTAAAAGATATATTGTTTCAATGTCAAAAATAGGAGAAACAAAAATTTCACAAGAAAAATCAAAAAGGAATATTATGCAATCTTAAATAAGATATGAATGCTATGTAAAAGTCGTGAAATGCTATACAAGTGAAAAAAATCAAATAAAAAATTTACAAACAGCAAATTCCAAATTGTTTTACTTTTTTAAATAACTGAATAAAACAAAAAGAAAAGACTCATTCTTAACGTTAACCACATTGCCTTGGACTTCTAATATAGTGGTGGGGTGCTTCCTTATGCATTCCTTTCTTTTTTCAAAAAATTTTAAGGAAATACAAAAAATAAAAATAAAAGCTAAATGTGCAGTTTTTTCAATATCATGATCAGATCATTCAATGTAAAATGATCTATAACCTCGGAAAGTTTAGGAAGAGAAACAGAATGCATTTTAGATTCCATTTTCAAAAGCGGATGTGTAATAATGAGTAAAAAAGAAGAGAACTGGAAAAATGGGAATTTTCAAAGACAAAGATTTTCTAAATCGTATTTTCATTTACCAAATTACATTAGAATATATTTCACTTCTATTAAAGTAAACAAGTAAGTAAAACACAGTAGGTAAAAGATGAAGTTTGTGAAGTCAAGATGCATGTATTTTACCTTCCACCATTTTTTCTTGAATATTGAATTAAAAGATACACTACAGAGATGCATAAAAAAACAGCTTTACTCAGAACCTGAAAAGAGATGGTAATTCAGAGCCTATCAAGTCACTTGCCATTGTTTCCCTGCATAATTCAACAGAGAATTTCTCATTAAGTCAAACTGAACAGCATCCTTCCGGCCTGCAATCATACCCATATCAAACTCACGCTCAGGAATTAATGATCATTAGTGATGTCCTTCAGAACAGATATAAAAAAAGTGGAAATCTCTTTTCATCTACACATCTATTTCCTCCCCCCCCCCCGCTTCTTTTCTAACAGGCAACGTGATATAAGGATTTAATTCAGGTCAGTCTCTTACTAATCCGCAGCGTGAAGGAAAAGCAGCATAGCTGAGAGGTCTGTACCAGGATTAAGCTTACTTAATTTTCCAATAAGCTTTCATATCATCACCTAAGTCCTAAGATTCAATAATGAGGGGCTCATTTTCATGAAGTCAATTGAAATACAAGTCTTTTTGACAATGGGACATTTTTCAACATCCCTCCCACCCACTCTACTCTTGTACAAAAGAACACATGCCATCTTTGGTTTCTTCAAAATAGAGGCAAATATTTTATTTCCAAGCATTGCACACCAGAAGTTTACTTTTTTAAACTGTGCTATATTTACGGATAATAAGACACAAATGGAATGGAAACAAGATTTCACTTTTCCAAATATCAAAAACAGTGAAATAAATTATATACTTCATAAGTACTACCATTAGCTTTGGCATTTTTTTGTCCTCTAGAACAGTTCCAAACATATATAACATAGGCTGAATGTTGTCATATCTAGAAGTTTGAGAACTTAGTGGTAATATTTTTTTAAAATAGATTATATATTAATGGATTCTTTCAAGGAGTTTTTGTTTTTACTGCATCAATACCCAATCTTGGATTTCACAGAATATTAGAGGGATACTCACATTAAGGAATAATAGCATTCTCAAGAAAATTAGCTATGTTTTAAATTTTAAAAATCTATGTGAATGCAAACATATATACACATGCACACGAGCATACATAGAGCTCTTGTCTTTTTAGGGAGGAAGGAAAAGATATTAAAAACTCAAGAGTCACATAATATTCTAATAATCCTAAACAACTCCCAACAGAATTTGAAAGCCACTTATGATTTGTTAGAAAATGATGCTATCTATATATAGGAAATCACAATTAAATTCATGCTTTACAAATAGCAGATGGCCTTCAATTACATTTCTGGGAATGGCCTGATCCGAATAATTTTTTTTAAATCTAACACAATTTGTAGGCTCCAGTCTTTATAATACGTGTTATTAGTCCATAGTTTTTAGTTTTAGAAGATTTGATCGAAATAAGGATATTTACTACAATGAAAATATATATCATATTATCACAGAAGAACTTTAATATGAATTATAAGTGACACATTTGTTGGAGTGTTCTCTGAATGCCTTTCCTTATGCTTCCTGACCAGGATGGAGATGAAAAATTTGGAACCAATGAATGTGAGTAAGCAAAGAACTGCTGGAGTAAGAATCCTTGAGAAATAAGAAAGATATTTGAGAAGAAGAGTTACAAATAGGGGCTCAGGAAAGACCCAAAAGAAGAGTCAGCAAACAACTAAACAAAACTTTATCAAGTTAAAGCTTGGGGTTAATAGATGCAAACTATTGCATCTGGAATGGATAAGCAATGAAATCCTGCTGTATAGTACAGGGAACTCTATCTAGTCACTTGTGATGGAACATGATGGAGGATAATGTGAAAAAAAGAATGTGTATATATATATATATGTTTGTGTGTGTGTGTGTGACAGTGTTACTTTGCTATACAGTAGAAACTTGACAGAACACTGTAAACCAAATATAATAGAAAAAACAAAAATCATTAAAAAAATTATATGAGGTCAACCCATCAACAATTTTTAAATAAAATTTTGATCATTATAAAGTTGTATTTCTCCTAATCATGCTACGACTGTTTTGTAGAACTGTGCTGAAACATGCATTTTGGTACTTCTTTTGAATGTAAATCCATCATAAAGTTTTTTATAACTACAATGATACCTAAATATAAATATTTAGCAAGCATTGATTAGCTTTTTATGATCATTTTCAACATATTTTTGTACAAGTTTCTACAAAAATACATTGGTACTGTGACTGTAACTGCATTACACATATTTAATCTGGAAGTTATTTCCATTTTTATGATATTATTTATCATTTGGAATAGAGCATATTTTGCTATCTATTCAAACTTTGCTTTATGGTTTTCAATAGAATGTAATCATTCATTTAGATTTTTTTATTAAATTTATTTCTATATATTTTATGTGTTTATCACTGTTATTTTTGATAGAAAATGAAAAAGATTCCTTTTCCCCTTTTTCATTTGCCTAGTTACTTTAAAAGTATCTATTCATTTGTGTATATTTGTCTTGCATCCAGCCACTTAGCAAACTTTCCTGTTAGGTTTTGTAGGCATACAGTAACAGCATGTATAATATGCTTTAAAATGTATATACTAAAATAACAATGCTGAGTTTTCATTCAAGATGTTATTCAAAATGAATGTTCTGCAGAGTGTCCCTTTTGTCTTTTGTCCTCACCTTTAGGTCTGAAAAAAAATCTCTTTAAAAGAAGCCACCAAGAGATAACATTATTTGAGGCAAATTCTAGTTACACTCCTTAGAAAATTTGAAAAAAATTCACAGCTAATAACTATGTGCCAAGTTTCCTTGTGGCACAGTGGGTTCAAAATCTATCATTGTCACCAAAGCTGTGGCACAGGCTTCAAGTGTGGTGTAGATTTGATAACTGATTGAGAAACGAGCACATGCCATGTGTTTGGGAAAAAAAATAAGAAATTGTGCCAATCAAAATGACTCTGATTATTTTATGTTTTTATGATTATTGCTTACTTTTTTCCTCCAGTATAAAAAGAAAATTCTGCCTTTAGACTTAACTGATTCATATTTCATAACACAGATGTTATTTAAAGATAACATGTTTAAGTCACACGTTATCTGTAGTAATTTAATTCCTCCATTTATTTACTTTTTCAGTTTGACTTTTCTTAGAGCAAATGCTTGTGGAATTTCATTTTCACTTGCTAAATTACTTTATAAATAAAAGTAAGACATCATCTCAGTAGTTAAGTAGGTATCACTTCTCTGATGATCTGAAAAATTGTTCATAGAATTACTACACTTAATTTAGAATACTGTTTGAGAAATTAATATTTTTAATAATTTACTAGAGAAAATTTAACTTAGCCACCTAGATCTTCAGTTAAAATATATAACACAGACACTGTAAGCAACATACAGGCAGAAGCATTAATCAGAACCAATGCATAGTAATGATAAAAAGTTTGTATAGAATTCATCTAACCATCTGCATCTTATTAAGATGAAGAGAAGAGGGTTTAATTATTCATACCAACTTCTTACTACTGTAATACAATTGTGTGCCTTTTTTTCTTTTTGTAGAAATAATACATACAAAAATGTATGTAAATCATGTATTCTTGATGAGTGTTTATGAATTAAGCACACTTGTATCACCATTATTGAGGTGATTCGGTAACATTTTCATGTTTTTTAATACATACAGGGATGGAACTAACAAATATGAACATATTTTATGTTATTAATGATGGAAGTCAATGCATAACTGACCAATCAGATAATCCTCTTTAAAAGATTTTACTCAACTTGAAAAATCAAATGTAACACCATGCATGTATATTAGCACTGACATTCATACTTTTGGAAAAACAGTGGTATTTGAAAAAAAATATTAAAGCTATTAGTAAATAATGTAAAAATCATTTTATCCATTTATTTAGTACATGTCTATATTTTGCTCTAAAGTTGAGAGTCTAATTGAACAACTATGATCACAGTAGCAAAGAATCACTTTGTTTTTGTTACAAGCATGGTTAGAAAAGGCATATAGATTTAAATACATAAATTCATTGGTTTCCAGTGAAAAGAATTCTACAATACTAATGTCCTTTTTTTTGTAAAAACTTAATATGGTACATCGTATTTATTTACATTGATTTTTAGACTCCATAATGGTCCAGATCACATTATTTCATAAGTACATCAGGAAAACATTAATGAACAGTTAATAAAGCTATTCCATTTTTCATAGCAAGAGGAACTAAGAATATATTTAATTAGAAAATAAAGATTTTTTAATTCTAAGAAACTTCATCATTCTTCTTAAATAAGTACGCCTACAATATAAATGCACTCATACCTTAGGTCATATTCCTGGTTGTCATCCTAAAACATTCATCTGTATTGTATAGTGACAGTAAAAGAAACAAGCATTAGTTGAGGTCTTATGTCTCATGTTAAAAGTTCTTATGCACACTGAAAACATTGCTTTACATTTAATAGTTATCATACACAAAACCAGACTCAGATTATTATGATACAGGAAAAGTGTTTGTTACTTGAGGAACTATTACATAATTAGAGATTTTATGAGCTGAACAGGAGTATAGAGAGAAATCTAATCCACTTGTGACAACTGTTGAAGGTCAAGATTACACAATTAATTGGCAGCAAAATTACAGATTTTGATACTATAATACACATATATAAAAATAACAGATTGAAACTTTCATGTGCCTACTTTGAGATATGGAAATCTTTTGAATATGGTTAACCGACTTATACAAGTGGAAGATGCTGGCTCTACTCCGTGTGTCTAGATCACATGTAGCAAATACGGGAATCCAGGTGGAGAGGGATTGGAAGTACATGTGACTGGCCTGCAGGTAAGGACGGCAGGAATCTCAGAAGGATCCCACTGTCCTACAGCAGTTCAGAAAATTAAGTGTCTGGATGTGGTTCTAGGTGTCAATACTGACTCACTTTTTTTTTTAAACTGAAGCCTGCAGTAAGTCTTTTACACGTGTGATTTCACCTAATACTGACAGAAAAATCTGTGATGTGCAGATGAGTAAATTAAGCATAAGGAGCTTAAGAAACTTGTCCAAGATAGCAATACTAGAAACTGCCAAAAACAAGATTTTAAACCGAGTATATTTAAAAACAATAACACAAATTTGAAAAAAATATATACATTCCAATATTAATTGCAACACTATTTACAATAGTCAAGATATGGAATAAATCTAAATGTCCACTGATATATGAATGAATAAAAAACATGTCATATTTATAATATATATATATATATATATATATATATATATATATATATACACACACACACAGACATAGGAATATTACTCAGCAATAAAAAGGAAATCTTGCTACTTGTGACAACACAGACAGATCCAAAAGGTAGTATGCTCAGTGAAGTAAGTCAAAGCCAAGGACAAATACCACATGATCTCACCTATATGTGGAATCTAAAAAAACAAAACAAAATGTAAACAGATTCATAGATATAGAGAAAAAATGGTTAGATGCAAAAAGGGGTGAGAGACAAAACAGGTCAAAGGGACTAAGAGGTACAAACTTCCAATTATATAATAAATAAACCATGGGACATATTATACCATTTGAGGAGCATGGTCAGTAATACTGTAATAATTTTGTATAGGGACAGATTGTTACTAGATAGAGTATAGTGATTTCATCATATATGCTAATGTCAAATCATTGTATAGTACACCTGAAATTAACACAATATTGTATGTCAACTATTTCCATAAAAACAAAAATAAAATAAAATACATTTGCATTCAGAACTTTCATCACTCCTCAAAATATCATGGATTCCATATTACGTAGTCTACATTACTGAATATAATTTTAAATAATCATGTCTATCCATATAAATGTTTACATGGAACTTCAAATTTATAAAATATTTTTCTAAAGAATTAGAAAAAATAAGTAAATTCTGTTTAGATTTGGAAAGTGATTAGCCACATGGTTTTTCTTTTGTACCAGAGGAAAAAAAAATAAAAATGAAGTCCAACAACAACAAAAACAGTAACAAATAAAGAACAAAGACAAAAATAACCACAAGAATTCGGTAAGTTATAATCACGTTTTTCTAATTTGCTCAAGAGCAAAAAATTTTAAAGTCTGTGATATTACGCACATAGTATATTATTCTAATTAGGCCAACTTACTACAATATTAGAGTGACACGGATTTAAGAATATATATACATACTTTCACACAACATGGTTACTATGAAGATATTTCAATTAGTTCACATAAACGCTTTTGGTATTATTTTTACAAAACAAGGATTTCCCATTTCACAGGCAGTATTTTAGTATGTTTAAAGCCATTTAACAGTTTTCTGACTGGGAACTATGTCTAATCACTTGTGATGAATCCATATATGTATGTGTAACCAGGTCACCACGCTGTGCAGCTGGGTATAATGGAAAATAAATAAATAAAAATTTTAAAAAAAGTTTTCTGCTTACTGTGTATAAAAATGTGACTCTCTCTAACCATGAAGACACCTCCATGATCTTTACAGAACTTTTTAGTATCCAACAATGACTTTGTTTCCCCAAGACTGAAATTTCCTGTTTTTAGACTCAAGCAATCTTTTTGACTGTATCACTTCCTTGCTCTATTTTCTAAGAGGCCCTATATGATCTTCCCTAAATCAGAGTTCCTTAGTTTAAAGCTCCTCCAACGTAGATATAGACATGGCACCTGCATTACCATCACTTAGAGGTAGTACTGTTGAACTAAAATTCTTGGAGCACAGAAAGTGTACGTGCATTGTGAACATCTCTGATGCTTCTCAGACAAACCAAAGTTTAAGAAACACCAACTTTGTGTTAGAGACCTTGAGACTATTGAATCTGAGATCCTGAATGTGTAATCACCACATTGTGGAAGAAGTCACAAAGGGACTCAGTGAAAAGGGCCTTTGTATCCAGTGCATGTGCTAATAATGGGATAGCTTACTTGCATTTAGGAGTAAATAGAATAAAAGGGAAGGATAGAGGGAGAGAGACTGAATTAAAACTGGGATGGGAGGAGTTCCTATAGTTGCTTAGCAGAAACAAATCCGACTAGGAACCATGAGGTTGCAGGTTCGATTCTTGGCCTCACTCAGTGTGTTATGGATCCGGCGTTGCAGTGAGCTGTGGTGTAGGTTGCAGACAGGGCTCGGCTTGGTTCTGATTAAACCCCTAGCCTGGGAATCTCCACCTGGCCCTAAAACGACAAAATGCAAAAAAAAAAAAAAAAAAAAAAAAAAAAAAAAAAAAAAAAAAAAAAAAATGTGTGATGGGAAATAAGTTATATTTTCCAGTTCTGCTCTTTCCTACCCGTGTATCATTGGGTAAGTTAGTCAACCTTTCTATGATTAAATTGAGGATATAAAAATAACACATATAATTACAAAAAACTATTTGGTAAGTTATTAGATACACAATGCCTGACACTTATGTATTTATTAAAAAGTTCCACCACTACATATTCATCCATCTATCCATCCATCAATCTATCCTTTCAACTAGCATTTGCCTCCTAAAATGTATCAAGATCTACGCTATGTTAAAAAACAAAGATGAGAAAGTCTAGTCATGGCACCTTTCGCTTTAGAAATCTGAGAGTACTGTGAATACCTATATTAACTGAATAACTACTCAGATATTAAATGACACCTGTGATAAATCTAGAAAAGGATAGATAGATGGAGCTAAGAGTATATATACTGTAAACCAACATAATAGGGAGAGTGTGGTGAATGTTCTCCTGAGAAATCCAAAGAAAGAGTAGGGATTGGTGAGAACTTTGAGACAGGCAACAGCAAGTGCACAGGCCTTGGGGCTACTGTAAATTCCTCAGTTATGGTGACCATAAATGGCTGGGGATTTTATCTGAAATCATTAAAATTCTTCACACGTTAGTTATTTCGAGCAATATTTTTTAGTTGAGAAACGTGAAGCTTAGAAAGATTAATTATTTAAGCAAAGTCACAGGAAATGAAACAAGTACCAGACCTAAAAGTGGAAATTTCACTTGGTTCAGTTTCAAAATCTATGACTTCTCATTATATTTGGGCATATTTGTATTTCAAAGCGTAAATTTCACTAAGGTCTCCAGAACTTAATTCTGACTC
>PVHT020000173.1:21787651-21833777 GCA_004024745.2 Catagonus wagneri | reverse complement strand
GGTTCCCAGGCTAGGGGTCCAATCGGAGCTGTGGCCACTGGCCTGTGCCGCAGCCACAGCAACGCAGGATCCGAGCCGCGTCTGCAACCTACACCACAGCTCACGGCAACGCCGGATCGTTAACCCACTGAGCAAGGGCAGGGATCGAACCCGCAACCTCATGGTTCCTAGTCGGATTCGTTAACCACTGCGCCACGACAGGAACTCCAATTCTGACTCTTAAAAAGACAGATATCAGGAAGGAACTAGGTCTCTAACAGAGAGCGAGCAGACAAGGATAAAGGAATGGTAAGGAGGAATTTGTCTCAAGTATCAATGCTTGAAAGGCAACAAGTTCAGTTTAGAGAATGCATGTAGAGTCACTGTGGGATAATTAAATTACCTTGTCCAGAAGGCAAATGAATGTTATTAAAATTATTTTGAATTACATTTCTATTTCAGAAATCTAAATGAATATTTAATGATTTTTATAACCTAACTCTTCTTCACTGCTCAACACTTCCCTATTATTAAACAGAATTTTTTTTGTAATTATCATTCATTTTAATCCCAAATTAGTAAAATGAGATTTTAAAAGTATGTGTTTAGGTATTCTTTCCCGCTGAAAAAAAAAAAAACTTTAGGCACAGTATTGAGTAAAAATTAGAGCTCTCTTTTTATAGATTCTTGGATTTAAACAGTATCTACTAAGAAAAAGACTTCTGGATTATTTTCCATAACAGACATGTTCAGCTAGATTTGTGATAATGTTTCAAAATTATTAGTTTCCTCTAAACAACTGCAGGAAGAGCAGGCTTCTTGACAAACATAGATATAAAAAATAAATAAAAAACCCAGACCGATGCATAAACTTCAAACTCAACACAACCGAAACACAAGTTACTTAAAATACTTTTTGAGATTTGTCAAAATGATATACATAGTGTTTAAATCTGCATGGATTAATCTGGGGAAGACATGCTTCTGACAAATCATATTTTGATACTATCATATGACTTTCAATTCCTCACTAATGATTAAGGCCAGTATCTTTCTCTCAAAGGAAATGGAAACCAGGCTTATACCACCTTTAAGGTTTTAAATATTGTGACTGAATTTTAAACACTTCCATTGTTTGTTTAATGAGCTGCCTGGTGATGTTCAGTCCCTACACCTGGGACCTCTCAGTCCCCATCTGCAGGCTAAGACCACCTACCCAGGTTCCAGGGCCATTTGACTGAGATGGTTGAAAAGGAATAGAGGATTTACACACGTTTGCTGACTCCATAAAGAATCAACATTAATTCCAGTAATTTTTATAATTAAGTCTGGTAATGGGTATTTTTTTTTTCTTGTTCACTATCTTCAAGTCCGCAGACTTCACCCCCCGCCCTCCCGCCCAACCCAGTTCTGGGAATTGAGTAGAGTCACATCCCTGCATTGGTTCCCTGCCAAAGGCTATAATTATACCAGTGCCTACCTCCTGGTCCTACATCTTTGTCTATTACCTGCCTGCACTTCTATTTATGTCAAGTCTCTTAACCTTTAGCCCATATATCTAGACTTCCTTATTTACCACTTAGCATTTCTTCATTCACACTCCCACTGTAATAATGTATTTCTTCTCATTCCATAAGGAATTTGGAGGAAATGAAGACAATCTCTTTTTCTGTATCTCACGAATAGATCCCACAGTCATCAAAATATTGACAGAAACATCACACTGTATGTATTATTGCTAGCACTTACAGAAGCACAATAATGCAATAACATATCTTTATTTACTAAAGGAAAGTATACATGCTTCCCACTTTGCTTGTTGCTACAATTCTCTTATTAATGCAATGTTTTCATACAAAAATACATATAAACAAAAATCTGTACAGACTTCTAGTTGTCCCTATATTTGAATAGGCCCAGATAACATCTTAATCAGAGAAATTTCTTCACACCTCTCTAAAGCTTCTTTAGAAAACAAAACTCCCTTATATCATGCACAGATGAAAAGATATGCTGATAACTTTTACTGATTCTCATCTGATTATATGGTCTGAAAATGTCAGCTAGTAAAAAAATAAATCAATGATTTCAACCTTAAGACAATTTATAATCATATACAATTTTAGACAATTTAAAATATAAACAATTTTATTCAGAAATGGTGGTAATATGCTTACATTCAATACCATTTATGAATCACCATTTTAAAAACATGTTGTAGGTACAATACACACAGGTCTCAGAATTTTGTTTTTACTGTAACTAGTAGAAGATTTCTGCCAAAGAATAGTATGAGTTATAATTATCTTACCGGATGATTTCAGATGTTTGCAAGGGCAAAATGGCAAACCGTTTGATGACTGATTCTTCATTTTTGTTTTACCCTTCATTCAAAAATCAAAAGCAGTTCTAATTGTCCTACTTTTCTGACCTATAACATATTATTTCAGGTTTTCCCTATGATAGGTAGAGAATATTGAATTTTTGTAAGCAAAAGAAAATCTAATGTCCTATAGTCAGCTGAATATTCACACATTTCTCCTTCACAAGGCTCAACAGTGCTCCATAGGTCAGAAACTGTAGCTCCACTTCATGTTTTAAAACGCTTATTTTCAGTTACGTTCACCTTCAACCCCTGCAATAAATTCCACAACTACATTTTCTGTATTTCAGGAAAATTTTTAAAAAATAGAAAACTCCCCAGAATAAACTTCAAAAGGTAAAACTAAATGTAACATTTTATTAAAAGTAAGTCATCAGGAATTCAAACACTCAGTGTGTAAAAATATTGAGCTTTTAGAACACCCACTTATACAGTTCATCTTCCAAAAAAAAAAAAACAGTAAAAAGAAACTATATTAGAATTTATAAATAGGAGACTTATCAGTCCACAGATTTAGTTCACAGGGTTTAGAAGTAGCTGTTGGTATACAATCGTTTTTTGATAAATAAATAAAAAGGTAGAAGTGTGTCAGGCTTCTTGGGTAAAAGATAGTCTTCCATTAAAACAATGATGTTGTGCCCCAACGGTTCTTGGATGATCAGTTTATTCCTGGTCATTTATGACATGTAGAACATTGTTCAGAACCTGGAGTAATCAAGCAGGAAAGGCTCCTGGGAAGTGGGTGGTGAGAGGAGTGCTGGTGGGGAAGAGGTGCAGCCCCAATCCCCACACATTCTCATCTCTGCTTCAGATTAAGGTCTTAAGCTTTCTACTTTTCCCATCCAGTATTATGTTCCCCAGCCCCTACTGGTCATCTAAGACCTCCAGTATAATTCCTCACCTGCCCAAAATACTCAATGCAGCATTATTTTTATAGATTAAAACAAATTGATCATCCTCCTTTTCTCTCCCCAGTCACCAGCCTCTCTCTTCCTCTCATTCTTTCATAATTTCTTGCTTGAACATGCACACGAATATACTTCTCTCTAGGGGCTTCTGAGTTGCTTTAAGCTTTATGTTGACATGACACAGATCCAAGTGACCACTACCGAATACCTTCCCATTTTTTCTAAGCAAGATGCGTCAAATCTGTCTGCTACACTCTCATGGCTTCCAAGTAGCACATCGCTGTGGCTAATAGATACCACAATCATCAAAGGACACAAGCCTGGTACTAAGATCTATAAGGGAGTGGGCTTGGAAAAGACAGAGGCGGGAAATTATTTGCATAAACATTTCAAAATATTTCATGAATATTTCTGATTAAGATAACAGCCTCAAGTAAGTGTCTGAGAGAAAGGTATAAGTAGTAATAATACTACTTATTTTGGGTATCAAAAGGGATCATAGTTATTTACCATATTTTAATCAAATAAAAGTTTACTTTCTTATATATAGAGATGATACAGAAAAAATAAAAGGCAGCAAAAACATAAAGTTATTGTTTTTATTTTTATATTCATAAATTTATATAAATGTAAACAAAATTGGAGTAACATTAAATATTATACTTTAAGCCCCACCTAAACTTATTTTGAATGAATCATTTTAAATGTGACTTGAATTAGTCACAGCAGTAATTTATGACTGAAACTAATACAGTATTATTTTAATTTTTCAAGAAAGATTGATCACACCTAAAGCTTGGTCTGAGTAGTTCACTCACTCTAAAAGATCACCTGATAGGAGTTTAGTGATGAATATTTCTCTACACTGTAATACGTAGGCCTGAAATTTTTTTTTGTGTGCCAAAAAAGTTTGTTTCTTGCAAAGATAACTTGTTAAGCCTATTTTCCCAGATCTCAACTGGGATTGTTAATTCTAAATTAATACCAAAATTAATAATAACAAATAATATACTGTCAGAAAAATACTGATATCCATCCTCATATTCATCCTCTAAATGCCTCATCATTCACTTGTCCCAAGTGGGCCTGATGGCTTCTCACTACCCCCCACTTATTCATCTGTCTAACCATACACAGATCCAAGAAGCCTCCTCCCCTCTTGTGAGCCTTTTTTCTGTTTTCTTTCTAGGGTCACACCCACAGTATATGGAGGTTCCCAGGCTAGGGACTGAATCAGAGCTACAGCTGCTGGCCTACACCACAGCCACAGCAACTTGGGATCTGAGCAGCATCTGAGACCTACACCAGAGTTCATGGCAACGCCAGATCCCTGACCCACTGAGCAAGGCCGGGATTGAACCCACATCCTCATAGATACTAGTCATATTTGTTTCCTCTGAGCCACATGGGGAATTCCCTTGTGAGCTGTTTTGATTACGCCAGGCTGAAACACCTCCGGGCCGACCTTCATCCTCTAAAGGGTAGTTTAGAAAGAAACTAAACAAACCAAAAGACCTATATATCAAAATGGAAAAATACACTTTCAGTATACTGAGAAGTTATCAATTAAAAATGATAATATTGAGATAGATGACTTGAGAGTTGTCATACTGGCTTAAACTTATAAAAAGTTTATGCCTCCTTTTGGTCATGTGAAACAGGCACCATCCATTCCCTGCTAGTACCTGTAGTAATTTGACAATCTGTATCAAGAACCTTAAAAACTTATCCTTTTAACTGAATGACTGTCTTTCTGGGATTGTATCATAAAGAAATACTCAGAGATGTGCAAAAGAAGTATATCTGCAAGAACATAATTCACAGCATCTTTTCCATAATAAAAGCAAATAACCTAAAACCTACATGGCCAGTGTTATATAATAGAAAATATACCCCATTAAAAGGTATCAAATTTTTTAAGGTTATTTAATAAAATAAGAAATTTGTTAATGTTATAAACTTTAAAAAAAAAGTGATATAAAAACTACGTGATCTAAAACAAGGTTCAGCCATTTATTCATTCATCATATACTGACATACTGATATTTAGTGTGTAATAGATACTGAGGAGCAAAGATGATTAAGACAACCGCTGACTAAAGGAGTTCACATTTTAATAGTAAAAACATATTAAGAATAAGGTACCAAAAAAAAAAAAGTTACACTTACTTCAGTGGAGGCGCAAACTACAGACATAAGGTATAAAGAAAAGGAAACCCAGATAGCTGTTAAAGTGCTACCACAAATCCGGAAAGAAGACCACAATAGCTTCACAAGGAGGAGTTTCTCTGTCAGTCAGGGTTCAGATGTAAGGAACCCAACTAGCATCCATGACGATGCAAGTTTGACCCCTGGGCCTCACTCAGCGGGTTAAGGATCTGGCATTGCTGTGGCTGAGGTACAGGCCGGCAGCTGCAGCTCTGATTCAACCTAGCCTGGGAACTTCCATATGCTGTTAGTGTGTCCTGAAAGAGCAAAAAAAAGAAAAAATGCTTTGCAGAGAACGTGGTGTTCAAGGTGAGTCTTCACAGTAGAGCAGATTTTGGATTACATAATCCTCCATTCTCAGAGTTATGGCTATCTGCTGCTCATGTACCAGGAACTTTAAAGAAGATACTATATTTACAATTATCCTTTCCTTTCTGTGTGGTTGCCTAGGAGTGAAAATATCATAGCTCACTTGCTATAGCAGGATTTTCACAGCCTCATCATCACAGCCTTACAAATGTATCAAAGTATATTCTACATGAAGAGGAGCTATAATAGTTAACCATGCTAAATATTATATAAGCACCAATACATCGTCAAGTAAGATAAGGATGAGACCTTCTTTAAATTCAAAAGAACTATTTTAAATAAATCTGAAACTTTATTACTTGCTTAATTCCTGGGACTTATGGAGATACAACATACTTCTTTACATACAAATTTTCATTGGTTTTCCCACTAAAGTCCCCAAATACATTTCCTATTCACCAAAGCATAAATGGTGAAACACATAGTTCAAGGTAAATATGGCCGGAAGTTGGATCTATTATCCAATTACAGTTATTTGATATCTCTTGACTCATGCTGAAGGTGGTGTAGGTTTGACAAGGAAGCTGAACTAAACTGACCATTTGGTTAAAAAACACGAAACTAAGGAAGGTAAACAAGTAACTGGTTAGGATTAAGGTCTGAATCTGGAATTCAAGTAGACATTCCCACGGAAGCATTACAAGAGACCAAACAAGGAAGGAGAAACGAGGCAGAAACTGTAGCTGTTACATAAAGCTGGCAGGGTTTATGAAGGACAAGAAGTGCAACAGTCTAGAATCACTGAGGTTATTGAGGATACCAACAGGATACAGTTCACAGGCAAGGCGAGAGCTACTCACAACACAGAATCCATTTAGATGGTTAAGTCATACCTTTGTGTCTTACCATGCATGACATCCCACCATCTAATCGCTCAACTCTCAGATATTTACTCATCCTCTCTGTCAGGGCTTTCCCTCCTGGTCCTCACCCTTCTCCAGCCCAGACGAATTTATTACTCTCTCTTTGCTGTCCTTAGACCACTTCAAACATGCCTCCTCGATGACTGCAATTACACTGATTTATGGTTGTTGTGTGTCTGCATCTCTTTCAGAGAGATGAGCTCATCAGTGACCAAGGGACCAGTCACATGTGTCTGTGTTTCCCCACAGCTAGAAGAGGATCTAGTCCAGAGTTCAGAAAAACATTTGTACAGTAAATAATGGGGCTCAGAAGGCATCACACCTAACGCTGATATCACTAACATATCTATAATAGATTAAAACAGGGAAGGAGGGAGGAGAATAGCTTTGCTTGAAAGATGAAATCATATTTTGTCTACCATTTCAATTTATCAGTCCATTTCAGAGACAATATAATGCAGCACACAAGAGAAATAGTACTTACATGTACATGTAGACACAATCATTGATATTAGCACAGCCCTAGAATGGTTAATTTCAACTCTCAAAGGTGTGGATTTAAGTAGGATGATTTAAGTCTGTAAATTTTTGAATGTAGAAAATCATTCAGAAAAAAAATGCCACTATTCAAAATGTCTTAAAAGTATACACTTAAATGATAAAGAGTAAAACACTTCTTAAATACAGCTTAATTCAGCATCCTAGAACTTCGTCATAGTTCTATTCAGCAATCAATTTCTGTCATAATGAAGACTCTGGTGCACTTCAACCTTTTGAAGACATTTATGTACCATGATAAACTACAGATTAAATTATGTGCTGTATGATGTTATAGTTAAGTACATCTTATTGGATTACAGTATTTTAAAACTGGGTGATTTGTGTATAATGTCTCTTCAGTCCATTAAGCAGACTTTGATTAAGATACAAAATTTCCTGTGCGCATTATTAACTGAGAGAATTATCAAACACACAAAAAAACTTAAAATTGGATATATCTTGCACAAAGTTATGTAAAGACCTTCAAAACAGAAAGAATATGCCAAGTTTTCCTCTGAGTCAAAGTGCTATCTGTTTGTATATCTTATACTTAAGGAGTAAAATACTTCTCGTGATACGTTTAGGGGCTAATCATCGATTCCAAGCAGAAGGACTTTTCATGTCAGTCCAATATCTAGGAAGAGACAAGTATAGATCCAAATTCAAATTAAAAATCCTATCTCACTGGTGGTAGGAGAAACCTACCATATAAAGTCCTGAATATTTATAGTCCTAATTTTCACCTCTTTCATCACATGTCCTAAGATATATAGTGTCTTCAGAAAAGTCATTTTTAAAGAGGCAGAATGAGAATGGTTCCAAAGCCTATTTACTGTAATGTTTGCAAAGAATTTCATTTGAATAAATTTACACTAGTTCTTTTACTTTCAATAATAAATTATAGCTCATTTCACAGCTGTATCCCTTACAGTAGTCCACACTGAATATATTATAGTTTAGCTGCCTGCAGACAAATATAATGATGCCGGCAGGTTTTCATTTTGTCTCTTTCTGGGAAGAAAAAGAAAGGAAAAGTACAGCTGGAATGCAAGTCGCCCTGTACAGGACACTGCAAGTCAGCATTTCTATTGTCAATGACATTGCTATTCAAGAAATTACATCAGTTTATATACTCGGAAAATGATGCCCTGAAATTAAAGATAGAGTGCAATACTGTACCAAAATATAATACAGATGGTCAAAATCCTCTCTAATATAATACTTTATTTTCTATTATATTAAACTAATGACAAGAAAAGATCAATTTTAAATGCAAATATTTACTCCTTGAAGGAAAAATACAAACCGAGATACTTTTATAATACATCGTTATAGTTTACAAAATGTAAACCAAATCACTAATGTATCTAATATGCTTGGTTTCCTTAAACTACAATAAACCACAAAAAAGATGGAAAGGAATGCTAGAGATAGGACAGGAAGAGCCTAGAATAAAGAGAACTTTTAGAAGAGTGTGAAAGAAACCTGAGACTACTTAAGAGAGGTAAAGGGCAGAGGGGGAGAGGGAGAGGGAGAGAGACACCCAGGGAGCAGGAAGGAGAGAAGGAGGGAGGGAGGGGAAGGGAGAGGGAATAAAATGAGTACTTCTGTAGAGTATATGGGGAGATATCAAAAAAGATTTGGAAAGCTTTGTTGTTTGGTGTTCAATATAAACTCCTGTGTTACACTGCCAAGAAAATCTACAGTTTAAATCCACATGATACTCTAAAAGAAAGAGGAATAAAAAAGGATAATTTCAATATACTGAAACTAAATACTGAGTTACAACTTGAAGCGGCAGTTCATACACTTCAATAAGATTCATTGCATTATTGAACAATATGAGCAAACATTTACACTTGATTATGAGGCAATGAATTATTTAGATAAAATATATTATGTCACAAAAACTGAGAAAAACTATGAGAATAAATGTTAAAAATCTCAAAGACATTGTCAAATGCTCGATCAAGATACTTAACAGTCAACAAAATATCTATAAAAATACAAATCTGTAATCTTTTACTGTATCTCCCTATGCTTATTTGAAATACTAAAACTAAATTTCTGGTATTGCCTAGTATTTATACCATATAATGCCAATTTAAATATGTGAAGCTTAGTTTTCACACAAACCAAGAATATTTTTCCTGTGCCTCTTCAATTAAAATACCATGCATACGTTTCAAAGTATTTTGTATGAAGTTTTCATTTTTTTGTGAATGTCACGGCATAAAAGACAGCAAGATATTTGTCCTGGCTGCTAGTGTTATATCAACAATGTGGTTTGGATCAAATCATCTAACCTCAGGTACCTCAGGGTTTACTCTTCCATTAAAAGAAAGGGCATGATTTCTTGCCCTATATTAATGAAGTAACTACGAGAACTCAGTTAAAAAAAACAACCTGTGAGCACAAACGCTTGGAGAATTGTAGAGAACCATGGGAATACAAGTAGGAACTGTTATTACAACCACTAAGCTGTTAAAATCAAATGTGCAACTTTCAAAATGCATTAACATTTAAGTTTTTCATTAGTATTACTTAAGTTTTCCTGTGCACTTTAAATACATGTAACTACATCATCTACTTGACCTTTCAGTCATCCCAGTTTTCCATCCTAGGCCAGGGATGGAATCCCAGATGCAGTTGTGACCTCCACCACAGCTGCAGCAACACCAAATCCTTAACCAACTGTGCTGGGCTGGGGTTCAAATCTGTGCCTCAGCAGTGACCAAAGCCACCACCAAGACAACACCAGATCCTTAACTCACTGTGTCACAGTTGGAACTCCTTGTTTTTTGTTTTTTGTTTTTTTTTCGGTTGTTCTGCTTTTATTTTTTGACTGTGACCTGGGCATGTAGAAGTTCCCAGGCTAGAGAAAGAACTGGTGCCACAGCAGTGACAACAGTGGCTCCTTAACCTCTAGGCCGGCAGGTAACTCCTCCCATCCCGTTCTTTACTAAAGCTTAACCAGATGTCAGATTAAAAACCCAAGAGAAGCTTCTTCTAGACATCCTATCAAGTGTGCTTAAGATTTTCCTCTTAACTGTGATTCCATTCTTATCAAACAGGTTCCCAAAAGCACTTTCCTGTATTTTCCAACTACCTATCTTCTAATTATTCAATGTATTTTATTGGAATTTTAATGCTTTTTCTCAAGGGATAATTATATCATAAATGAAATTCCTGTAAAACGTAATATATATTATGCTGTGCTGAGTTCAAAAAAATACAGTTCAAATAATCTGACAGTCTCTCAAACCATTAAACACAATTATCATACTATCCAGCAATTCTACTAACTGTATATTCAAGGGAAATGGAAACACCTGCCCACAACAAACCTGTACATGAATGTTCATAGTAGCATTATACATTATAGCCCAAAGATGTAAACAACCCAAGTACCCATCAACTGATGACTGTATAAATAAAATGTGTCATTACTCATACAGATGGAATAAAATTCAGTGATAAAAAGAAATGAAGTACTGCTATATGCTACAACATGCATGAACCTTGACAATAAGCCAAGTAAAAGAATCCAGTCACAAAGAACACATAAGCTATGATTCTATTTATATGAAATGTACAGAATAAGCAAATCTCTTGATCTGGAAAGTAGATGAGTACTTTCCTGGGGCTGGGCCTCACAGAAAAGGGTGGGACTCTGGGCAAAATTGCTAATGAGCATATGATTTCTTTTTGGAGTAATGGAATGTTCTAAAACTGATTGTGGTGATGGATACACAACTCTGTGAATATACTACTAGGCACCAAGTTGTACACTTCAAATGGGTGAACTGCATGGTATCTGAATTCTGCCCAGAAAAGCTGTTAAAAAAAGGCTCTCTGACAGCCATTCTAATATTCAACATATGGCCAATAAAGGCAATTCACCTTATCTATAATGACATAGTATAAGAATCACTCTTTTCTCTAATTTTCACATTTTTCATTAAATAATCCAATTGATTTAGTGTGTAGGTGATTCTATCCAGAGAGAAAATTACTTCAAGAAGGATGACTTTAAAAGCTCTGAAAACTCTCATCATGACTTGGGACATCATGGCGCCCAGGGTGTAGAGCGCTTGATCAACCAAGGTTGAAAGACCACTTTGTCTGATCTACAATATTTATTCTCTTCCTGTGCAATGTCCACAGCTCAAGTAGTTCAAAGCCAGTTCTTGTTTTATAAAACAAGCCAAGGGAACTGAAGAAGTTATATTAAATCCTGCAGTATGAGACAGGGAGAGAAATGTATCTTAGCAATAGTCAAAACTTTCCTTATGAGTTATTTGACTCCATAAATCCAAATCCATTCTGATGACTCTCCCATTAGAGATGCGTAGTCACCACTGAGAACTGTCAGAAGAAGCTGTTTTATAGTGTGATTTAACCCGATGCTCTATGCTGCATCTCTGTGATTATACACTGGCTCTGGGCAGCAGATGCCTTGCTCCCACTTGCTCCTCTCATTCCACACAATCTGTTAACTAATAAGAATGAATGAAGAGACACATGTACTCCAGTGTTCGCTGCAGCACTCTATGCAATAGCCAGGTCATGGAAACAACCTAAATGAGCATCGACAGAGAAGTGGATAGGGAAGATATAGTACATACACACAATGGAATATTACTCAGCCATTAAAAGGAATGAAATAACAACATTTATAGCAACATGGATGGACCTAGAAATTATCATGTGACATGAAACCTGTCAGACAATTAGACAGCAACATCCAGTGCTACCGCTTACATGTGGAAACTAAAAAGACACAATGAACTTCTTTGCACAACAGATACTGACTCACAGACTTTGTAAACCTATGGTTTCCAAATAAGGCAATCTGGGGGTTGGGGGGTGCACTGAGGGTTTGGGACGGAAATGCTATCAAATTGAGTTGTGATGATTTTTGTACACCTATAATTGTAATAAAATTCATTAAGCAATGGGAAAAAAAGAAAAAAAAGAATGAGTGAAGCACAGCATGTTGAGAAGTGGAGGGAAATGTTGATGTTGGCTGGAAAAATGACTGGATACTTTGATTTGACTTTTATGTTTCATATGTTCTCATTTAAGTCATTCTCTCAAACTTAAAAAATCTTTTAATATCTTTTAAATATCTCCCCCCCCATTCAAGCTTTAGATTCTTAAAGACCTGATATGACTGCCAAACAAAGGTAGGAAACTAGTGCCCCATGATCTAACTTTGGCTCACTGGATTCTGTAATTGGCAAACAGTGTTATCCTTGATGAGAGTGTTTTTTTTTTTTTTTTAATTGAACCCCATCTCTAAATGATGGCAAATAACAGGCTCACAGCAAGTGCTGCTTCTTCAATTAGCCAAGGCCACATAGAGAACAGCAAGTATGACCAGGCTCTACACCATGCCTGGTCCACTTCTCCCATCTATATTCTCTGTCACTGATCCCACCAGAGAAACAGTACATAGATTTCAGCTTTATTCATTTGCACATTGGTCTAATCAAAACTGTAGAGGAAAAAAAATAAATCACCCTTACATATAAACCTGAAAGGATACTCCACTTTTGAAGTACCTGTGTTTAATTGGCATTAAAGACAGCATTTCTCAAAGTCTGCAATAATTCTAATAATTTATAAAACTGACAATCTTCTAAATTTCATAAAATCACATATGACTTAATATTTGCAAATATAATCTTTTCTTCTTAGTAATATTTTGTCAAGCCAAATAGAGGTGGGCTCCTAAATGTCCTAAGTAAAACAACAGCAAACAAAGGACAAGTTCTGGATGATGGGCCTACTAGCTCAGTCAGTGCAAACCACATACTCCCTTCTCCATACATGCCCACCCCACTTCCTACCCCAGCTCAACCCCTGCTTTCCCCACGTGCCTCAGAATGTCACACTGGCCCTGAAAATGCATGTCATTTAATTTCTTCACAAGTGTTCTTCTTTGCCTGGAATAGTCTCTGTATACCCTTTATCTGTTTTGTGAACAATTTTTAAAGTATGTGTATTATGAAATCTTTTCTTCCCCATCTCCTGCAAGAATATCACCCGTCTCATTCTACATACATCTATATATGCTTCTGTTTTTGTAATACATTCACTATATAAGAATGACTTCTTTATCCACGATAGGGGACTTCAAAGGGGATGCTTCACACGCTATTTATGTTTGCCCCTCACCGCCCAGCACAGAGCTTGGCATAAACTGGCACTAAGCACTCGGCAGTTTTACTTCATTGAACCTCTTCAACACAGACTAATTAAGGAAAAGGTTATTTATTTTTTTTTTTTTTACTGTCTGGAGTCCCTGAAGTTGAATAATATAGTGGCCCTAAATGAACTATATTTCCTGTAGGAAAAAACTACATTATATATAATATATATACCACCTACACGATGAAAGAGAACAAAAAAAAATAGTTAATCCAGATCATTCCACCTGGGGCTGTTAACCATATGCTTTAACGCTATTACAATCAATGTAAACTATTTACAAGTAATATTTTATACGAATGATGTTCACTGATATGCTGACAGGCAGTGCTATTAGAATATAAGCACTTCTTGGAAATTTGTGCAGGCACTGCAGCTTGAAAACATTCTTCAGGCACCAGAACGGCAAACACAGGAAAGAGGTGAGACATAAAAAGGATCTTAAAATAAAAGCTTATAGTTCTAAGTTAGTGGGAGGTAACACAAGAATTTGTATAATAAAATCTTTTATATGAGCAGGCTCTTAATACTAAAGTGGCATAACTTTTCTAAAATAAAATTTTAACATAAATTTTATATAAATAATCTTAGTGAAAAGTATTCACAATTGCATATTTTAAAACTCACCTCTATAAAATCAGATATAAAATATATTTGATATGGTATAATTTCCATAAAACCAAATAAATTATGAAGTTCTGTGTATTATTTTAGCATATATGATTGTGCTAATTGCATAGGCATGTATGTTGTATGCATTTATGTATCTAGGTAGGTATGCATGTATATGTATGCTTGTAATGGTGCATTAAATTATTACTATAATTCTATCCTAAGTTTATAAGTGCCACAGACGTTTTAGAGAATATACAGATAAACAGGTTGTAAATGGACATGAAACTGTTGAATAACTATCTCTTCTCCAAGTTGAGAAACACTTTAGTTTCCTTCAGAAGATTCTGAACCACCTATACTGAAGTGTGTAGGTAGGACATTTATATATATGACACGTGCATATACACACACAGAGCACACACATAACATGTCATGTACATTTACATATAGAGGGATGGATGTGGGGAGATATACTACAGGAGAGGAAACAGAATTTGAAAGGAAGCCTCAGCATTCACTTCACATTTCCTACTCACTTTCACTCACAGCATCACAGACCAGAGAGTCCTGCCAAGAATATTCTTAGGTGTTTCTACACAAAGGCATTTTGGAATGCACAGTTCCATCGAAAGAGTCACACTTCCAGCATTCCTTGCGTGGCAAAGATATGCACCGTTACAAGTAAAAATAAAACACTAAGGGAGACTGTCTCTATTTTAAAACTACTTTGAACAACTCTGCAAACAGCAAAGCTGAGGGCTTTACAAATATGTTATTGGCTATAACAGCAGGCATAGTCAATGTCAGCTGTACAGAAGCTTGAGATGAAAATGCAGATCCAAGAAGAACCAAAGGGAAGAAAAGGGTGTAGACAGACCCAGGAATTCAGCTCTACCCCAGAACGGAGGCATTCGCAGCTCACACCAGGATCACACCAAGTAAGAGGGAACATTTATGAGCACTGACATGTGGCAGGGACTATCTAAGTTCTCTACATGTTTATCTAAAGTTATCTTCAATCTGGAGTGGTAGATACTAACATCATACCTGTGGTTTGTCTGAAGAATAAGAGAAACAGAGATTACATGTCACATTCTTAATAACTTTTGAAATTAGGTCAAGATTCAGGTATGCCCAGCTCAAAAAGTATCTTCTTGAAAATCTATTTATTATATTCACATGTAAACACACACAAATATATATTTAACTACTTAGCAATCAGTGTTTCTTTCATTTCAAGCTATGGGTTCAATTCTCTGCAACCCCTTTCTCTATCAAAGCTAAGTATCTTTGTATAGCGGGTCCCTCTGACATTCATGGTTGTACTCTCTGATTTTGGTAGACAAAACCAAAAAAAAAATCTTTAAATGGTAGAACTCAAACAGGCACTATTTGTGCTCTTATGCCATAATTCAGCAGGCTCATTATAGAACATACCTGCAAACATACCCATCTACAATGCTCAGGATATCCTGTTATTGCTACCACTATAATAATCCAAGGGATAACTATCCAGATGGTGGGCAACAACTAGAAAGCCCTTCCCTGGCCATATTCCATAAATTAAATTATTCCAACCACATAATCCACACCTGTGCCTGAAACATTTGCTTGGGAAATTTAATTTTATATCAAGCTCTCTCTATAGCTCTAAGTTAGCTACTTATTGTGCTGAATTTCTACCCCTGAACACACAAGTTATCCACCTCAGAGTTATTGTCCAAATAATCAATAAGCTCTTAATGAATTTTGAACACTAACTGTGCTACGAAAGAAGAGTAGGGAGATAAGACATAAACTGCATTTTTTTGTTGTTGTTTTTTGTCTTTTTACAGCCATATCCATGGCATATGGAGGTTCCTAGGCTAGGGGAAGAATCGGAGCTGTAGCTGCAGGACTATGTTACAGCCAAAGCAATGCCAGATCCAAGCCATATCTGTGACCTTCACCACAGGTCATGGCAATGCTGGATCCTTAACCCACTGAGCAAGGCCACAGATCGAACTCTCATTCTTATGGATCCTAGCTGGGTTCATTAACCACTGAGCCACGATGGGAACTCCAACTGTGGTTTTTTAAAAAAATTATTTAAATAAACACTTAAGATGTAAACCAAATCATACACTGAAAAATTCCATTTAATTTGGAATGCACTGGTGACAATGTTAACTTCAAGAATATGAAATTTCGGATTCTTGAGAAATCCTGAGACATAATGTAAAATGAAGTATAGAAATTCTATTTATATAACTCATCCTTAATTTGCTGCTCAAAATATTTTGATGGTCTTTGGTCCATGCTGTCTACAAAAGTGCCAAAGTAACAACAACAACAACAACAACAACAAGACAAGCCTACAGAAATGCAAATTAAAACTATAATGAGGTATCACCACACACTGGTTGTAACAGCCATCATTAAAAAGTCTACAAACAATAAATACTGGCTAGAGTGTAGAGGAAAGAGAACCCTCCTACACTGTTGATGAGAATGTAAATTGGTACGACCACTATGGAAGACAGTATTCAGGTTTCTAAAAAAAAAACTGAAAATAGAACTCCCACATGATCCAGCAATCCCATTCCTGGGCATATATCCTGAGAAACCATAATTCAAAAAGATACCTTCACCCCAATGTTCATTGTAGCCCTATTTACAATAGCCAATGAGTGGAAACAACCTCAATGTCCACCCACAGAGAAATGGATATAGAAGATGTGGTACATATATACAATGGAACATTACTCAGCAATAAAAAAAGAATGAAATAATCCATTTCCAACAACATGGATGGACCTAGAGATTACCATACTAAGTGAAGTAAGAGAAAGACAAATATCATGAGATCACCAATATCTAGAATCTAATAAAAATGATACAAAAGAACATATTTACAAAATAGAAATAGACTCATAGATTTGGAAACCAAACTTATGCTTACCAAAGTGGAAAGCTAAGGGCTAAGTATGGATTAGGGGGTTGGGGATTGTATATTATACGGAATGGAATGGAAGGGAATGCTCAACAGGGGCTTGCTGTAAAGTACAGGCAACTTTACTCAATATTCTGTGATAAACCTATATGGGAAAAGACTCTGAAAAAGAATAGAGTTGTATACATGTATAACGGAATCACTTTTCTGTACAGCAGGAATTGACACAAAACTGTAAATCAACTATGCTTCCATAAATTTTTTAAAAGTTAAAAAAAAAAGACAAGGCTACAATAAAATAACTTCACTTTCTAGTTTTATTTGTCCTGATGTCCCTTAGTTAGAGAAAACAGAACAGTAAAATTCCTTCAAGTTATGTTACATTTTTAGGTGAAGAAAAGATAAAGAATGGGAAGAGAACTAATATCTTTTATTGTCTACTATATTTAAAGCACTGTGCTACATACTTTCCATTTACCACCTGTTAAAAGTTAACAAATGCCCTCTTACTTCAGAACCTCTGTCACCATTCTAAGGTGAGAAAACAAAAAGAGTTTAAGTAACTTGATCAGTCAGGTAGAGGCAGGATTTAAACAGTGGTTCATCTGATTTCAACATGTTCTTTTAATTCCTCCCTTACAATTTGTTGGACTATACAGCACTATATCAATTTGTGATTTCTAGTTCATTTACCAAAACACAGAGGCTTTACAGAAAGCTAATGCATATTACTGGACTTGTTCCTGGTCATAAAATAGTCATTGTGGTTAAATAACAGAATAATAGCAATAATACAAACTACCATTTACTGAAATCCTAATATATATCAAGCATTCTACAGTTATATTACATATGGTACCTTACTTAATCCTCAGAAAACCCCTATGGAATACGTATTATTTATTCATACTGGACATGAAAGAAAATATGTGACATAATTTCATAGGTACCATGGATAAAATATTTCAATCCATATTGTTCCAGATTAACACTGATGTCCACATTCTGTCTACTCCTATCTGCTCCATCTCTATTTTTCGTTCAAAGAGCAAACTGTGTCACATTCCAATTGAAGACAAGTTGTAAGCATAACTGAAATACAAAACACTTTTTTAGGATAATGCCACTCTTATGTTACTACACACTGGGATAACATCCCACTCTCCTTTGTCATTTAAAGAATGGCAGGATAGGATAGATTTTTTTTTCTTTTTTAAAAAATTACAGTTGATTTACAATGTTCTGTCAATTTCTGCTGTACAGCAAAGTGACCCAGTTATATGAATAAACACATTCTTTTTCACACATTATCCTCCATCCTGTTCCATCACAAGTGATTAGATTTAGTTCCCTGTGGTATACAGCAGGATCTCATTGCTAACCCACTCCAAATCCAGTAGTTTACACCTACTAACCCAAACTCCCAGTCGATCCCACTCTGTCCCTATTATCTTTCCATATGCATTGCAGACTATTTTATATTAGTACAAGTACCTGAAAGAAAAAGAAAAGGATAACACTTTGTTTTATTTTAAACTGAGGAAACAGGGATTATTTTATGTGCAATTAACTATGTAAAAGGCACAGTGATTGTCATTAATAGCACTGTCTTGTATTGGATGAACCCTGGTCAAAACTTTTTAATACAAAAAGTAATTTCCTTGAGAGATAACTCACAACTGCAAATACTCTCATCATCTGTTCTGAAAAATGGTGAATATATATCTGTTTCTTGGATTTTATCATAATTCATTTTTATAAAAATAAATTCAGTTACTAAACTAAGACTCTTCTAAAAATATGGAAGAAGTTGATAAAAGTTGGATGTATTAACTATTTTTTGTCCGATTCATGTTTTCGATCACATTTTATTCAATGCACTTAATCTGGAATTGCCAAGTGAATATATTTATTTATAATTATTGAAAAAATTCCATATTCTAGAATATTAACAAATGAAAAACTAACACTTATTAGTTATTATTCAGCTTCCAGTAAGTGTTTAACTCTACATTATGAAACATGTTTTTCAAGTATTCAAAGTTATCTTTCAAATGACTGTGACACAGAACTATCGAAACATTAACTTTTACACTATAATAAATAATTTTAAAGTGTTCTATTTTGCGTTTTTCTCTGTTGAAAAACAACAGTCTAAGGGATCGACTAAATAGTTTATTTAGGAATAAACCACTAACTATCATGTGGTCATTCACTTTTATCAACACTATAGGTTTTCTACTATCTTGTTTACTATTCAATCAAGTTTCTATCTCTACCATGCTACTTAAAATATCTTTTCGCCAAACACTGTTAATTATCTTACCAACTCCTCTTCTTACTTGATTTTTTCTAAAACATTTTACAATCCCGTTCCAGACTTTTGGAAATGTTTCGTACATTTTGCAATTATCTGCATCATAAGATATCTTCCATTTAGCACCTACTGGCATTTTCTTTATACCTTTTGTGACCACACTTTCTAAGGCTCTTTCACTAGTTTCCTATAGTGGCTCTTATCTCAATATTCTCTGTGAAGTAACCTGGCCTCTCTTTTCAATATTTTTCTTCTTTTAATGATCCATCCCACTTTACCATGCTTTGAAATATCAAATACCTATTGAGTTCCAGGCCTATACTTTCGGCCTAACACTTGCTCCTAAACTTCCTATCCATTCACTAATTCCTCCATCAACTGATTAAATTATTGCTACCTCAAGTTTGGTATTACCTGAATTAAATTGATATTGTTATTCCCTAACCTCAGTAAACCTATTCTTCCTTCTTATACATCCTCTGTCTCAATGGAGTAACTGTGTGCAGACATGACGGAGACGGCATTAGTTCCTCCTCTCCTTGTCAGACACTGTGTCCCCTGCACTCTAAACCTGAGCTAATACTTTAGCAATGTAACCACAGTCTGACCCCAGTCACCCTTCACTCTAACTGCAATGGTCCTGGTTTGCTCACCTTGGTCTCTCAGTCCTTGTCCTTGCTAACTCCCCAGCCTTTTAATTTCTCTCCCTCCATGTTCCATAAAGAATCTGTCAGTTGTCTGCTCTAAGCTTCCAGTGTCTTCTACCTGCTCATCGGTTAAACTCCAACAACTTTATCACAGTTTGAAGGTTTTCTTACAATCTGGCCTGACTGATCTCATAAACATTAAATCCATCCATTCCCACAAAATATCCTGGACTTAAGGTACAGTGCTTCCAAGACCTGGGAATGTTGTCATGCTTTACTTTTTTTTTTTAGGAGTACAAAAATCATCACAATTCAGTTTTTATAGCTTTACATTTAATTTTTCCCTCTATCAGCTAGGTACAAAAGCTCTCTGCTTTCGGTGTTTTGTTCATGAGTATGGTATACCATGTTGTAATTATTGTGTATTTTTCAACTGTGACTTTCTTGCAGGCGTGAACAACAATATCCTAATCAGCCTCTACCACAATGACTTCATGTAAATCACACAAGGAGTCCTCGACAACTACTTGCTGTTAAATGACTTAATAAAACTTTCATATGAAATCCCTTACACTTTAAAATTTCACATATCATATATATGTATCATAAACCTTATATGCCATGTACATATATGTATATACACATGTTAATACATTGTGTATAGGTATAGATTTATATATGTGTGTTTATGGTTGTATGTACATATACACACATACATATGCAGTATCTTATAGCTGAAAAGGCCTTTAAATATCATCTTTTCTAATCAATGAATATCACAAAATAGGAACCCAAGAACTAAAGCCACTAAATGACTTTGCCAACATTCTATAGCTGGTTTGTGATAAACACAGTGTTAAGAGTTCCTCTCCCAGCTCCTTATCCAGTGTACCTTTCACTGTATCACCATAATTCAATGACTCACCAATAACGTGATTCCAAATTATCTTCTCTACCAAGACCAATCTTATCCCACTGGAACAGACATCTTGGACTGTCTCACCTTCTTTTCTCTCCCAATTCCCTACCTGCCTCTTTATAGTCAAAGGGGAGGAACACTTATGATTCTGGCACCGCTATATTTTCAGTTATGGTGTAACCTTCTCCTTTAAAAATTCCCTATTCTGATAACTACTCTCAATTCCTTCATAGATATGATGAGGTCTCCTCTCTCTCCGGAAAAAATAAGGAAGTCATTAAAAATAATGATGGTTTTCATTCACCATTTTTTTTCACCAAACCAAGACCATCATCAATAGATTACATTAACCTCCTCATCATACTAGCTTATAGTTGCATATACATGTAATTTCAAAATTTACAGATCATTTTCTTAAAACTCACTCATTTGATTCCATTATACTATGAATAGTCAGGAGACGGTCACATTCACAAGCAGCCAAGTAAACTGGGGTCAAAAGTTAAGTGATCTGCCAACGTTCCTATAGCTAGCAAAAGCTGGAACTGGCACTAAACCCAAGGGTGTCCACATCCTCGCTCCTGAGAGCTTTCCAGTATTTGAAACTGTTTATTGGCTTGTGTTCCCACCATGACATTTCTGTTGACATATATTGGCACCTCAGATGCTGCATAGTGAGTGTTGCCTAGACTCTTCTTTGATCTTGTTACTTTAATAGTACAAATTTCAACAAGCCAAGTACTATTTTGTCTAACACTAACTTACTTGAGAAGCTCTTTCCAAGCATCTAAATAATACATTTAATGGTAAATTATGGTTTGATCAGTATTTGTTATGACTGGGTTTCTGAAATTTAGTATCACGGTTTTAACTGAAGTAGAAAAAACCTTCAACTCTTTATTTTTAATTGAAATAAATCAATTTGATGTCATCTGCATCCACTTATCAACTGATCTTTAAACTGCAAGTGTTAACAAGAATGGCTAACACTAACATCCAAATGGCTTTTCGGAGAGAAAGTGTGTGTGCATGTACATTTCATGCAACATTCTAAGGAAAATTATGTACTCGGGCTTTAAATAAATTTCTGTTCAATCTCCTAAGTGTTAGATAGATGCAGCTTCTTTAAAAATTCAGGATGTAATTGTAGAGCAGACTGACCTATCTGTGCATCAGGGGTCTATGGATAGCTGAAGCCAGGAAAGAGATCCACTCTGTAATTTGCTCAAGATCCCAAAACGAATATATACTTTCCCTCCTTTCCACTGCATCCTGCTCTTAATATTTAGACATTGCCAAGAAACTCAATTCATCCCTAGCCATAAGCAGTAAGAATAATGTTTCCCACTTTCTTCCTATAAATATGAAGTTTCGGGTCTGCTGAAGAATTCTCAGTGTCCTTTACAGGAGAAAGGATCCTCTGCTGAGGGGGTGGTAATTCATTTGGTATTGTTTTCCTGCCCTTCACTGCCCCACCAGGACCTCTAGTCAGCACTTTGCTAGGAGGTTTTGAGGGACAATTAGTTGCTGCTTTTGTTGGTTGAAAACAAAACAAAAAATTTTCAAGGCAGGAAAAGTTCAAATCTAAACATCCTAAGAATTACTTTAAAAATCCGGCAATTCACTCATTAAGAATTGAGCTTTACAAGGTCTCAGCCAGCTCGCTGGAGTCCCGTTTGCCTTTAACTGTTAGAACTGCCCTCACTTGGCTTGTTTCCACGTGTCCCACATAAGCTACACTTAACAAATTTAACTCTATATCCAGATACACCATGGCACTGAGTAAACTGCTTGTCTTAACACAGAATAAAGACCAGAGCTAAAATGTTTGCTTGTCCCTTGCTAGCGATATATATTAGAAAGTCCTACTAGAGTGAGAATGTGGAGGTTACAGATATTGCATTTAATTATGAAAATGCAGCGGTGGTTGCCCTCATTAACTATGGAGCTGGGAGAGAAATATCATTCTGGTGACTCACTAATGCCTTTTGGTTGTTAGGTTTTTCTTTCCTAATATCGGACATGACCTAATTTGCTTCCTAAGAATCATACTTTTTACCTTAGGATTTCAGCACACCCGGGCCGTCAAGAAGCACAGGGATCCCTCCTGAAGCCCAACAGTTAAGTAAGGTGTACCCAGAGGTGAAGATGGGAAGCAGAGGGAACTCCGTCCCACTTACCAGTCTTCCACAGATAGAGGGTGGGTGCCTCCGCCTCGCCCGGCGCCGCAGCCCCGCGGACACCCAGGCACAGCAGCAGCAGTAGCAGCAGCGGCAGGGCTGCCGGGCACGGGCCCGAAGCGCCCGGGCTCCGGGACGCCGAGCGCCTGGCTTGCAGCCCCATGCCGTCCGCAACCGCTCCAGGGTCCAGATCCGGGACGCTGTCGGCAGGGAATTTTCTTTCACTCTCCGAATGAGGACAGAACCCAAAGCTCTTCCCGGCTATTGTTCGAGTCAGATGAAAAGGAGGGAAAGCGCGTTTAACACCAGGGAACAATAGCGTCTGCCGTAGCCGTGGCTGCCACCGCTGCCGCTGGCGGGGATGCTGCTGCCACTGCCATTCCGCGCAGAGTGTCAGGTCCTAGCAGCGAGGGAGGCAGCTGTCCACAGGGGGCCCCAGCTGACTGAGCAGGTCCACGAGGTCTGGGAGGCAGCGCCACCGCCAGCTGGAGGGACAGGAGGGGGTGTGGGCCGACTCCAGCGCCGGGCGAGGGGGCTGGATGCTAGGAGAGGCGAGATCGCCAGGGCGAGAAAGGAAGGGAGCGAACAGGAGAGGGGACACCCAGATCCAATACACTCGCCCAAAGAACTCCCATGCACATGGTGCGATGAAATATGTTTGGGAGGATATACACCAATAAAAAGAATCATCACCCGACAGGCTTCGGTATGACAAATAACAGGCAGTGAAATCGTCACCCAAGGAGTCAAATACTAGATCTACTGGCATGTTCTTCTTAGTGTGTATTTATTTACACAAAGCATCACTGTTGGTAATTTAGTTTTAAGCGTGGCTTCTGCATTACTTTATGTGGGGAGCAGTATTTACGAGATGTGAAAAAAACAGGGAAATAGCTGAGATTTTTACTTACTGTTAAAACACACACTTTCTAAAATTTTTTCTAACTTAAAATAATCTATCCTCAATAAAAATGAGCAGTATTGATCTACTGTGACAAATCAAAGTACATTTTCTTTTAATAGCCTTTAAAACTGAATTAGAATTAATAAGTATTCACAATGCTATCTAATTGCATGGATGACATTTTACAAAAACTAATCAGAAAGTTATATTTCAGATATGAAGTTAATGAAAGTGCTATCCCTTTATTTATTCTCTGTCAAAAGCATGCTACCTTTAAGGATCTACACAGTTCTGAGTAAAATTAAAGAACAAATTGAGTTTCCCTTTTTTGGCTATCTCCAAATTAGTAAACTCTTTACTTAAAAATCCTTGACATTTATTTCTATCAATTCTTACTGTAGAAAAAATGCCTTTATAATCTGTATAATCTAATGACTTTGGATCTTTTGTTCTTTGTGTTTTCACTTTCCTAAACCAGTAGTAAGAAAGGAATGCGTGTAAAGTCAGATAATGCTCTGCTCTTTCTCTTTCTCTCTTCTCCTCAATAACCTTTTATTAATTCATTTCCTAGTAAAGCTAAAATAATATCCAGGCATTTAGCCAATTAAAAACTGGACAAAAAGAAAGCCAAAGAAAACTATTCACATCTGGTCAGCAACATTTGGCCAAATGAAATTTAAAAAGCAGGAAACTACTCTTTATGAATTTACTCCATCAAGACAGCCAACCCAAGAGTTTAAAATGAGGAAGCTACTGCTTCTGAAAGAGGAAACCTTCCATAAAGCTCTCCTGGGACGCCTGTCATTTTGCAGATCACTCCAGACACAGCCGTTGTGCATGCATTAGATTAAAAGCAAGTTTGATCAAATAATTCCCAGGTCCTGCCTATTTAAGTATTCTGACATCAGATGAAATTAGCAATGTTGAAGGTTGCAAATTTGGTCTTTGTTTACTTTCCACTATGTTAGGCCTCTAAAAGGGAATTAAAAGCTCAGAGAGCCCTAGCTCTGTGAGGCTGTGATTAGGAGAGAGAAGCTAGTATGGATTACTATTTCTTCACTGCTGAAAAAGAGGCAACAATCAAAAGATTATAGGTTGATAAGGGATACAAAAAAAAAAGCCTGATCCTAACTTATGTAGGGCTCCCTGAAGGAACACTTGTTCCAACACTTAAACCAAGGAAGAAAACAGGACCTGCTATGACTTCCTTGGTTCTGTCCTCTAAGAAAACACTCTGTAATACCACTCTACACTGGCAGTGTTTTCCTATCCTGTTTTTTGTACTCCTCAGCTACCATTAGGGCCCTAAACCCTAAAATCCTCTAACTCGGGCACAGATAGCATTTAAAACTGGAAGTACTCTGTTAATAGTTCATTCTAAGCATTCCTGGGCAGTCCCAAATCAATTCACCAAGTAGAAACTCATTAAATAGAAGACTAAGTATCTAAGGTGTCAAGCTAGTATGATTGGATGTGCAGGATAATCATTAGCCATTTGAAGAGCCATTGGGTGCTTTACCAAGCTTAAGCTCAAAAGAAAATTTAAGAACCTGATTTTTAGATTTATCCGTGGTTGGGAAATAATTACTCAAATGATCAAGAGTTTAAACATTATAGCTTCAAATTCAAGCACAATACACAACAACCAGAGACCACTTCTAAATCAAGAATTGCTGCTGTTTAAAGTTACTCAACTAGGGTGAATGTTTGGCTGTAGTGTTTGAAACAAGCCAAAAATTATTTTTCTTTCAATTTCAATTTACACAAGGTTTATAGATCACTCCAAATAATATTACTCAAGCATAAAAAAGAATGAAACAATACCATTTGCATCAACATAGATGGACCTAGAGATTATCATACTGAATGAAGAAAGTCAGAGAGAGAAGACAAATAGGGAGTTTGGGATTAACATATACATTACTATATATAAAACAGATAAACAACAAGGATCTACTGTATTGCATAGGGAACTATATCTTTTAATAACTTATACTGGAAAGGAATCTGCAAAAGAATAGATATATATGACTGAATCATTGCTGTATACCTGAAACACTGTAAATCAACTATAGGTAAATTAAAAAAATAAAAGATAAATTTAAAGAATTAAAAAATTATTCCAAATACTTAACACATGCACAATTGGTTAGTAGTAAAGACATTTCTGGATAAGGTTACAGAAACTAAGTCATATAAACATTTCTCTCTACCAATAATCTGTTCTGTAACAATGTCATAGTTGCACTTGAGGACAGAAACGTATGGGTCTCTGAGGACACAGAAATAATATATATATTCAGATACATGTTCCTTGTGAAAGCTATATTGTCTAGTTAGATAAATCCTAGCAATAAACTGATAGATGGCAAAAGGTAGCAAGACAAAGAAATCTTTGTTTTCTAGCATATGACATAAATAAAACACAAATGTTTAATGACATGATGTCAAAATTTAGTCATGAGAAGTCTCAAAGATGCAGATTAAATTGACCATCTGTACAGCCTGCCATGAAGTAAATCATTCATCATTTTTCATGAAGAACTGTTAAAGTATTAATGAGCCAGGGCTATAAAAGTTCCAAACTAACGGATGAAAAAATGCAAAGTATATATATTTTTTATTATTTAGAAATAAGATAATTTTGAACCTATCACCTCTCAGGTGTTATCCTTTTATCAGTCTTTATTTTTGCTATCATTTCCAAATTCTAAAGAGTATATGTACAGATCTACATGTGCTTTCTCTTATTAGAACATAAGCATATAAAACCATACTTCATGACCTCCAAAACATATGGAAAATGACTTTTAGTGAAAAGTATCAGCATTTAAAATCAATCATCAACAATTCGTTTACTTAACAGAGAGGAAACAACTCTTAATATCAATGTTCATGAAGAAAATCAATGAGTAAACAGAATATATACAAATCTATTCATAGCTACATAGTTAAATATCTAGTATTTTAAAATAAATTTATATTTCTCTACATAATTGCATCTTGCCATATATATATATATATATATATATGATCACCCAAAGGAATTCTGTTTATGTGGCCTCTAGGTGTCATACTTGACCAACATATGGGGTAGAAAAAAATTTATTCTGGGCCTCCATTTCCCATTTCTTGCCACACCCACTAGATTATTAAAAGATAAAACATCTCACTTTTTGTCCTTGGAAAAAGTAGGCACAGATTTGACTTTCCCAATTCTGACTGTAAAATTCACCTTACTTTTTCCTTCCAATTCCTTTTCCTTTACAACTACTTTTATTTTGTTTATTGGTTGGTTAGTGACATGTTTGCTGATCTGTAGGTGTATGTAGTGAGGGGAGGTCAGATACTAAATTTCAAATAGTTCTATGGGAAGAAAATAAACCCCATGGTTTCTCCATTTGACTCAAAACTAAACCTGCTCGTAAACAATAAAAATACGTTACAAATCGCCAGGTTCCTTGGCTTGAGTACCATGTAAAAGTGTACAATACTTTGGTTCTGATCCTTCTAGCATTTGGGGAATGGATAACTAGTTGTAAGTCTTACAATAAGGATCCCATCCTAGATGGTATGCAAGGCATCAGCAGCTCCTGACACAAGGCAGTAGTAGTCCAGTTGTTAAAACCTTTCATCAGTGGTTAACTTGGGAGAATGTTTCTATAGAGAACACCCTTGCCAATGTAATGATTCAGGTGTTTGAAAGTACAGGGAAACATTGTATACAAAGGCAATAGGATTGACTAGTTATCATTAGTTATGTTGGTATCCTACACATCAATAATAAAGTACCAGCCTTTAGCAAAGAACTTAAAACTAAATATGAAGGCCAGGAGCCCTTAAAAAGGGACCCTGGTCTCAGACAGTGACAGAGTTTAAAAAAAAAAAAAAAGCTGAAGATTCAATCAAAAACTTCTGAGTACAACAAATGCAGAATCTCATTGTTTATCCACTCCAAATGCAGTTGTCGGATAAGCAATGAGATTCTGCTGTATAGCACAGGGAACTATACCTAGTCACTTGGGATGGAATATGATAGAGGATAATGTGAGAAAAGGAATACACACACACACACACACACACACACACACATATGACTACGTCACTTTGCTGTACAGTATCAATTGACTGTAAACCAACTATAACAAAAAAAAATAAAAATCATAAAGAACAAGACGTTAAGAGGTAACAATTGCAATGATGACTAAATGATCAACTGAGGCAAGTTTGTTAAGCTAAGATCAGGGTTCTGCTTGAGAAAATCTGGCTTTCTCCGGGTTGATGCCTCCATGCCCTTATTTCCCCAGATGTCTCTGAACTCTCAAAGCCATCGGAGGCAGTCTGCCTCTCCCTGTTAAGAGCTGGCACATCTCCTCTCCCAAGTTTGCAGGCTGATAGCTAGGATTAAACTGCAACATTAAGTCAGCCTAGTCATGTTAGGTCTGTTAAGGTAAGAGAGAAAAAGGACTACACAGCAAAGGAGCTGCCAGAATTAGCTAACAACTACTGGTAGGAACCAGAAGACTAATCAGGAGGTTTGATTTTCAGAGTGTTTGATTAGGGGTCAGACGATATGACAGAGTAAGAGAGTTTACTAACTTGGAGAAATACTCAAGGATATGTAATTTAACACTGCCAAAGACTGAAAGGGATGGTGCAAACTGGTGGTTCCTGGAAGCCTAAAGAAAACCCAAGAAAGGAATATGTTTCCCCAGGGAGACACACAGAGTACACCAATTATCAAGGCCATTAGGAATGTATTGGTGAGAAGGACATAAGCATCACTGTGTTTCATGGTGGTCCTTTGCATGACACCAGAAGGAGAGGTGGTCACACAAGTAATGGTGGCTCTTCATATGCCACCAATAGGTGAGGTGGTCACACAGGTTTAAGTCTCTGATCCTTCTGAGTTAACTTTCGTACACAGGATGAAGTTAAGTTCTAAATTCATTTTGCACATGGATATACAATTGCCCCAGAATTATTTAAAAGACTGCTATTTTTCTCATTGCATTATCAGCACATTTTAATAAAAAAAGCTGACCACAAATGAAATGGTTTACTTTTGTTCTGCTCCAAGTTATACCTCAGAGATACTGCAGGTTTGATTCCAGACCATCATAATAAAGCAAATATCACCATAAAGTCACAATATTTTGGATTCCCAGTGCATGTAAGTTATATATATATATACACTATATAGTAGTCTATTAAATGTATAATAGTATTATATCTAAAATAGTGCACAAACCTTAAAAATACTTTATTGCAAAAAAATGCTCACCATCATCTAAGCCTTCAGCAGGTTGTGATCTTTGTGCAATAGTAGCAAAGATAACTGATCACAGATCATAACAATATAATAATGAAAATGTCTGAAAACATAGTGAGAATTACCAAAATGTGACACAGAGACACAGAGACATCATATTAAGTATGATGGTAGTATAGAATTTTCATAGATGCCATTTATTGCTAGATTGAAAAAGCTGCATTAAATTCTTAGATAGTTGAACGTTTTTATCATGAATAGGTGTTGGATTTTGTCAAATGATTTTTGTGCATCCTTTATCTTATATGTTTTAATTGATCAATACATTGTATTGATTGCTTTTCAGATGTTAAATCAACCTTGCATTAGTGGGATAAACTGCACTTGGTCATGGAATATAATCCTTTATGTATGTTACTAAATTTGATTTTCATATTCGGTTTAGGTTTTCCTATCCATATTCATTAGGAATATTGCTCTTGAGTTTGTTTAGCTTTTATTGTTTCTATTACCTGTGATGTCTTTATCTGTCTTTGATATTAGGATAATACAGGCCTCATAATGAGTTAGGATGTGTTCCCTTCTATTTTATTTTTCAGAAGGATTTTATAATTTCCCCTTTAAATGCTTAGAATTCACTACTGACACCATCTAGACCTGGGCATTTGAGTAATTTTTAATTACGACTTCAATTTCTTTACTTAAAATAGTTCTACTCAGGTTTTCAATTTCTTCTTCCTCAAGTTTTCGTAACTTGGGTTCTAGGAATTTACCTATGTCATTTAATTTGGCGACAAAAGTTTGTTCATAATACTCACATGAAACATTTAAATTTATTTAAGGTTAGTACTATTTCTCTTCTTGCATTCCTGATTTTGGTGATTCATGTCTATTCTCTTTTTTCTTAATCAGCCTATTTAAGGGTTTGTCTTTTTCTTCCCTTATTTTTCATAAATCTTCTGGTTTCTTCAATTTTGTCTATTAACTTTCATTTAACTCATTGATTTATACTCTTAACTTTATAATTTTCCTTATTCTACCTTATGTTTAATTGCTCCTTTTTCCTCTAGTTTTTTTTAAGGTGGAAACTTAGGTTCCTGATGCCTTTGCTTACTTACGTACTTACATAGGTTGCTTATTTACTTACTGAAGTTAAGTAGGTCTTTTATGTCTTTTACATAGACCTTAAAGCCAAAAACACTTCCTCCTAAAAATTGCTTATCTGCGTTACATTAATTTTGATATGTTGTTTTGCCTTCATTCAGTTCAAAATATATTTTTAATTTCCATTATTTAGTCCTTGTTCTATGAGCTACTTTTAAATGTACTTTTTTATTTCTAAATATTTAAAGGTTTTAAAGATCTATTTCTATTGTGGAAGTTTAATTTACTTGTGGTAAGAATAAACTGTGTATGATTTCAAGATTTTCACCTTTACTGAGCCCTGTTTTGTAATACAGCTTATGGTCTATATTCAAGAATGTTTTATGCACACTTAAAAGAAAATGCATTCTTCAGACACTGGTGAAGTGTTCTCTAAAGTTCAAGCCAGTAGATGTCATTGTTTAAATATTCTATATCCTGGCTGATTCTCTGTCCAGTTATTTTATCAACTGTTTAGAGCAGATTATTGAAACTCCAGATGTTTTTCTTGAATTGCCTACTTTTCCTTTGAGTTCTGTCAGTTTTTTAATATCACCTAATTGGGAGTTCTGCTGTTAGGCATGTACACATATGCTGAATTACTTCATTTTCCTGATGTATTAACCCTTACATCATTAGAACATGTCCTTTAATGTCTCTATCAATTTTCACTTGTTGTAAAGTCTACTTTTCCTGATAATATAGCTATTCCAGCTCTCTTAAGCTTGCTCTTTTTATCGCAAATATTTTTTCCATCCTTTACCTTTCGATCAACTTGTGTATTTGAATCTAAGATATATCTCGTAGATTGCATATAGCTGAATTTGCTTTTTATTCAGTCCAATAAAAATGCCTTTGGTTTGTGGTTTTTAGGTTGCTTGCACTTAATGTAATTACTCCTATGGCTATGTTTATATCTATTATTTTGCTATTTATTTTCTACTTGTCTTATTATCAAGAAGTTTTAAGAACTTTAACCGCATACCATAAATGCACTCATTTAAATTAGACAATTCACTGGTTTATTCACAGAGTTGTGCACTATCACCACCATATAATTTCAAAAAATTTAAGCTAAAACAATTGCAAACCCATTAATAGTTACTCTCATTCTCCTCTTCCTCTAAACTCTGGCAACCACTAACTTTCTCTATCCATAGATTTACTTATTTTTGACTTTTTACATAAATGGAATCATGTAATATGTGCCTTTGTGAATAGTTTCTTTTACTTAGCAATTATTTTCAAGGTTAATTCTTGGTATATCATTGCTTTTTCTAGTTGAGTAATATTTCATTATATAAATATACTACATTTTCTTAATCCTTTAATCAGTTGATGGACATTTGGGTTGTTTCTACCTTTTGGCTATTATAAATAATGCTGCTACAGACTTCATGTACTTTTCATATCTTTTTTGCTCCTCTGTTTCCCCTTTATGCATTCCTTTGAGATTTTGGCATACTATTTTAATCACTTTTTTTTTTAAATAACTTTGCTGTTACACTGAGGACATTATCTGTCTCAGCTTTTCATAATCTACTGCTGAATATTAACTTAATTCTCAGGATATAAACAATCTTTTTCCAGTATGTCCTTTTTCTCTGACATTATGATATTAAAGTTATATGATCTATACATGTTATAAACCTATAAAATGGTGTTATTAATACTTCTACATAAAATCTTATATACTTTAGAGAGGCTAGGAAAAAAATTGACTAAGTATATTTATAGCCTCTTTCAAATTTAATGACATATTTACCATTTCTGATAATCCTCATTTCTTCACGTAGGTTATGCTCTGATTTCATTTTCTTTCAGACTGATGGACTTCTTGGAAAGGAGGTCTGTTTCAGTAATTAATCCTCTTGGACTTTACCTGGCAACGTCTTTATTTCATTTTCATTCATGAGGAATGCTTTTGTTGAATAAAGATTTCTTGCTTTATACTTTCAACTCTTTATACATAAGAGTCTGATGTCTTCTGGAAACCACTGACAAGAAGTTAACTATTAGTTTTACTGTGATACCAAACCAAGCTTGTCTTGCCCAAGGCACAGCAAGCCAAAATGCTAAGATGCCAAGGTTTACAGCAAAGATGGTATATTAGTAAGACAGCTTAGAGAGGAGTCAAGTCAGGAGAACAAGTCTCAAATCCATCTCCCCAAAGGCAAGAAGCTTGAGGTATTTATGGCATAATTAATAACGAAGCAGGGTGGTTTGAGATATGGGAAATTTGGGGAAAGTTGATTGGAAAAAGGTGGGGTAATCATTTTCCTACAAAGGCATAACTATAGGCTTTTGCCTATTCAGAAGGTCACTGAGAGGATACTCAAAGTGGAGAGAGAATACATGAGGTAGGCCACATAAAAGCCATATGGACAAGATTTATGGTTGTCAAAAATTACATAATGGGATACACTTTAAATACTATTGGTGTTCTACTGGGGTTTGGGGAAGAAGCAGTCAGAACTCTTACGTTCAATCCATCATGTTTAATTGGGAGTCTTATTTTCTATTTTTCTTTTTCTTTTATATTTTTAAATCAACTATGAAAACAAACTTTAATATTTAATTGATGTTCATTACTTTCATACGCTAAATGTCAGTTAAATCGTTCACATCCTAGATGAAAATAACTGGGGAAGGTATCACTATTCAATAAGAGGAAAAAAAAACTACAGAAATTTAACAACTTTCTCATGTAGATAGTAATGAGCTTCAAAGTAGGAGGATGGCATGATTTCCCCATACATTGTCTTGCCCAAATTAGAGACAGTTTTCTGATAATCAGTGATTCTGTAGAGCATAACTGCACTAAAAATACAATAAACACAAATATTTGTCTAACTTGAATTTGTTTAGATTAGTACAAGGTACACAACAAGTACATGACAAATACTTATGCAAACTGGAAAATATTTAATTCACCTGCCTAAAAATTAAAAGGAACCTTTTTTTTTTTTTTTAGTTATTAGAAATGAAGAGAAACAATTGTATCCAAATGTTCTAGGACCAGATGTGCAGAATGAATTCAAGGACAATACTTTTCCAAGAAAAAAATGAATCTTGGCATAAGTGATTATCCATAAAAGAACTAAAAAAAACTCGAGCTTGTCCTTGACAAAATTTAATTTGTTATATAAAAGTTACGTTCATTTTTTTAAATTACAATTCTGACAGTCTTGCTACTAATATTTTAAGTTGACACATCTTTCATTGCTAAGAGAGTGGCCTTTCTTTATACTTTCTAATAGGTGGTGAAAAGAGACCAGCTGTTCAACATATCTTTGCATTCACAAACGTAAGATGCATTCATTCTTGAAGAGAAAGATAGGCTTACATCTCATACACTGTGCATAATAATGCAATAAAAAAACTATTGTTATGTTGAATTCACCATTTGGCAATAAAAATCAAGTTCAATGTCAGATTAAGATATGACATTTTAAGAAAAAAGCAAATGCCAGTAAATTAGCTTCCATCCATTGTACTACCCTGTGGTGACAGCAGACGTCACTACCAATTTTCTCAAGCTGCTAGTACACGTCTGTAACTGAAAATAGTATGAAAGCTTTTTAATTAATTGCTACTTGCAGATCTGCTACTTCCAAAAGTTTTTCCCTTGAGATATAGATGCTAACCTGTCTCTATATATGACAATTGCATACTTTTGGAATTTACAAAGAAAATAACTTTTCTTTCATTTTCTAATCCGTGGCACAGAAAATGTTGCAGATTCCAGAAGACTATGAAGGGGAAAAAAAGGTATTTAAAATCTGTTTACCTTTCTAAGTTGAATAATGGGTTGAGAGCTGCCAAGTTTTGGCTGAACAATAGTTCACCATTCAATTTTAATTTACTCAACTGAAAAGAGATGAACACAAGCAGCCAAACTGGGATGTGAATAAAAGAAGTACTTAAAAATTGTATTATTAACATGACTATTTAATCAACAGCCTATCTCATTTACCAAAATTTCTTAAGGTCTCAATGTAAGAGGGTTGAGTTTGGACAAAATGCCCATATAAACACATGCATCTCTAAATGCAAGATGACAGAAACCACATTTTGTAGCTGTTTGAATATTCCAAAATTGTTACATTTTTAGTCCAAATTAAAAGTAATAAAATAACACTGACAAAATTGACACTATCAACATTGTGCAAGCCAAATACCTAGATCTAGGCTCTTCCCAGGGCTTATTAAGTCGTGACCCAGATGTGACATGGCAAGTTCATTTTAATCACTTTTTTTTTTTAATCACAGTGCTTATGTGATTTCCACCATGTCCTTCACATCAAACCTTTGATGAAAATTGACCCTTTCATTCAACCAATGAAAAAATGTATACTGAGGCCCAAGCATAGTGTTAAGCTCTGGAGACATCATGCGTCACTCAGCCTTAAGGTATGCATGGCACTGAGCTTAGAAATGTACCTGCTAGCCAAACTGCCACAATTCTTGACTCTAAGATGACATCATATATATAAGAGCATTTACATAAACAAAGATAAAATGTAAAATGAAGAAAGAACACAGAATCAAGAGAAAAGCCCACAGATGTAGTAATACCCAGGATATAGGGTTTGCCATGTAAATAACTAACAGTGGGCAATATCCTCAATCGATACTTTGCAGGCAGCCCTCATAGCGTGTAAGGAGCAGAAACCTGTGGCTTTCTGTGTTGTCACTGCTGATGTTCAGATCCTGCTGTTTTCACATCATGAGCTGCTGAGATGACTGTAATGTCTTAGCAGCTGAAAGGGAAGCTTGCTCTGGTTTCTCCCACAAGAAGCGAGGGACAAAACCTAGAATCCATTCTATTTTTCATCCCATGTGACTGCAAAGGTACTGTAGATGGGAGCAAGAAACATTATTGATAATGGCTAGTGTGGAAAAAAAAAAAAAGCAAGTCCCAAAAAAGTATTAACTCAATGGGTTTAAACCACAAGAGATTTCTCTTTGGTAAAATGAAACACAGTCCCACACCCAATCATATTTCACTATCTCATTAAGCATTTACGCGAGCTACTAACATTTTATGTATTCGTAGAAAAAATGAGTTTCACAGAGAAAAAAGTAGAGATTTCTAAATGGGTAATGTGTTGTTGATATTAACATAGATGCTATATTTTAATCAATAGGAACACTAACATTTTTTCATTCTGCCAGATCATGCAAGTACAAAGGAGCACCAATGCTAGTCTATTTTTAGTAACTGTTTTCTTAATGTATTCTCATGAAATTCCTACAAATGTGTATTCTATCCCTGATAGAATATGGACTATTTCTTTAGTTTTCCATGGAATTTAAAAAGCTCCTGCATCGTGCTGCTTGATGTTGGACTGTTAGCCACCATATTCTTCAGTCATAAGAGTCTTCACCACACAATAAATAGAGCCGATGCTTACCTCGAAGCAATAAGCAATTAAAATAAATAGTAAACACTTGGTTTACAGCATGTTTTCCTCTCTAAATTATGATTTTGCAACATTTTAATGGCTTTCATTTTTATTGCATTGCAAAAGTGAGATCATATTCTTTGTATGTACTTCATTATCTCATTTGATTGGGTTTTAATTCCTGCAACACACAGCAAAGTCTGATGTGCCTTTTGCAATTTGAAACAGTGGTTGCATGCTGAGAATAATTAGCTTCACTAAGGCAGAACAAATGATTTCTTTGCAAAACACCAAGTCTGTGTTTCAACAAAGATAATTGCAAAATACCCAAGTTATTTTGGCTCCTCCAGTACAGTGGTTACTTAGAGTTTAATATTTTTATAATCTTTATTTTCTACTATGTGACCCAGAGATTATCTTAAAGAGTTGCTTTTGATATTGGCTCATCGGTTTTCATTAAAATATTTACGTAAAAATTTACATATTAGTATTTTTTGTATCTAACTATAATTTATGCAAAATTTCATCACTGGCTATTGCTACCAGAATGGGAGTAGGCTAACTATCTTGCTGATTTACCCTGAAAATTTAGAAGATCTTTTATTAATCCAATAGAGAAACACTTAAAAGCAACCAGATTAGTCAAGTTTTCTACTTCATTTTAGTGAACTAATGTAAATGTGGTAATTAAATTCCACAAGTCAATTTATACTAAAGAGAAGGACATTCAGTAATAGCCACAACAGAGAAATCATTGTAATTTCTTATAATTAACAGGCTAATCTTCTTTCAGCCTGTAAAATCTGGTCTGAAAGTCTTCACTCAATTGTTTGTATTTTAGTTAAGATTCTCGTTGAGTTAACAATTACTGCAGCACCTTCAATAGAAACATTAAACAGAGTTCATTTCATAGCAAAAAGGTCATGAATGCATACTGCTCTGAAATTAAACCTTACTTTCATTTGCCGACACTGCTGCAGGGAACAAGCTGCTGCCGCACTGCATAGAAACATCTAGCATCCTATAGTTCCAGATATCACTTGCTTAACAAGTCTAATTTCACACAAGACTCCAGCTACTCCCACCTCACTACAAACAAACTCATCCTCTAAAATGACTCCGGAATAATCAGGTAAACATACACTTTAAAAGTTTTAAACTTTATAATATATATTTACCTCCATGGCATCACTGGCAGACCAACGAGAGTATTGTCAAATTAAGTTTCATTCTATATCTAATTTTAATCCTACATGTTAATAAGCTTCTATTACTTATTTGATTGAGGTAGAAGTAATGCTTTTAAAACCTGAGAAATGACTCTCCTTTGCTTGCTTTGAGACCACTGAATTACCAAAAAGTTTAGTACTTTTTGGAAAGTTGAGTTTTATCTTCAGAATTTTACTCTGACCACATTTTTGTCTTTTGAGGGCTTCACCTGTGGCATATGGAAGTTCCCAGGCTAGGGGTCGAATTGGAGCTGCAGCTGAAAGCCCACACCACAGTCACAGCAACTCCAGATCTGAGGCATGTCTTCAACCGCATCTAAGATGATTTTCTCAAAATAATGAAAAATAAAAACCTCACCTACACAGACTTACTGTCATGCATCCAGACTGCCAAACGACTGGCTTCTTAAATTTACAACCTGGGATATTCACATCCACTGGAGGATGCCTATAATTATTCAGGACCTTACCTATTTAGAAGTCAGTATTATATACTAATGTTAATTAAGATGGACATTACATTTCTTGCCCAGACAATGTCAAAGTACATCGGAGAAATAAAAGACAATTATGCTGATGGTAGCTAAAGCTAAAAAGGCTGATCCACAGTTGGATGAGAATGCCTATAGAGATAGAGCTTTGTCAACTAGAATCCATAATTATTTAATTCTAGTATTTCTTTTATAAACTTCCTCCAAGATTTTGTATAAATAACCCGGTAAACAAAACTATATGGCACCTGATCTTAAGAAGTTCACAATTTGTACCTATACTCTCAGCCCTTCTGTGTGTGCTAAATGATAAAAGATTGGCTGGCTTTCTCATTACACTATTTTTATAGTTTTCTTTTTTTTTATCTTAGGAAACTATTTTGAAAATGTCATCTCAAACATCTGTGCACCCATATTAGAAGTCAAAATTATTAACATTTTGTCGTATTTACATCAATTATTTTCACTGGGTAGGGAAGAACAAAAATCTTATAAATGGAATTTGTGTTGCAGACCCAGTTCACTTCCCTACCACTAATCCCTATCAACAAGCACAGTCATCTCTTTAGTGGGGACCAGGGTTTCCCAGTATCTCCCAGATAACTGCAATGACATTTCTGTGCCTATTGCTATCTTTGACAACTAGAGCCTACTCAGCCCTGTGCAGCAAGCCAGACGTATTAAGCAACAAGCCATTCTTCTTCCCCAAAGCAGTCCTTAACCAGTTGCTGATGAATGTTAGTATTCCTGGTTCCTTAAGTGAGCCAGTTCACAAACCATCTTTTGGAGTTCTCCATCAGGATCATACTTATGCCAGTTACTCACAGTCGTCATTTACTTGACAACACACACTTTACTGGCTTTCTCCTCTTTCCTGTGTTATTTCCCCACTCCCTATTGGCATCCTTTGTAATCATCTACCAAATTAACTATATATACTCAGGGTATGCGTCTGTGCAACACAAACTAGTATATACCTCCCAAACTGTTAACACAGATGACAAATAATGCTAGTCACTTCTTTTTTTCTTTTTAGGGCTGCACCCGCAGCATATGGAAATTCCCCGGCTAGGGGTCAAATAGGAACTACAGCTGCCAACTACACCACAGGCACAACGACACAGGATATGAGCTGTATCTGCAACCTACACCAAGCTCAGACCACCACCAGATCCTTAACCCATGACCTCATGGATACTAGTCAGGCTTATTTCCGCTGAGCCACAGTGGGAACTTCCAACCTCACGTTAAAATACACTGAAAAAAACAAATCACATTTTATTTATGCATTTTCCTTTTGGTGTCAGTTAGATTGAGTTCACTACCTTGCTACAAAAAACAAGGCTGCCTTGAACATCTTTGTATACCATCCTTGTGCACACATGCAAATTTTTCTCCATTAAACACCCCTATGTTGTATATTCTCTTTGTCACAAGCATGCACATCTACAGTTTATCAGATACTACCAAATTAAACTCCAAATATTAAATAAAATTTTACTCCAGCAATAACTGATTTCCTAAGATTCTTAAGATTTTAACACTTACAATTTTGTCAATTTCTTTTTGTATCTACGTATTTCTTCTAGGAATCAAAAAATCAGATTTAAGCATTTGTTCAGGACTTGGAACTAAGCTGAAGCAAGTGGAAAAATAGAGAAAACTCTGTACCCAAGAAAACTCAATGAAGTTGAAGGTCAGGATATACATGAATAACTGGAAACAACTGAACAGACATAATAAACATATATATATATATATGAGAATATATAGAGAGATAGAAAAGTCATGTACTATATTTAATTATGAACATATGTTTTATAGCTAGGGAATATGTGTGTATGTGCATGTCTGTAAGTCAACATATCTATATGAAATATATACTTGAATTATGAATAATATACAGCAAATATGCTCCTCACCTACAACCAAAAAGTATAGAATATGATGGGAAATTGCCACTTTCCTAAAATACTTCCCTTTTAAAGCCCTAAATATCTTCAAATAGTGATTATTTACACAAAGACTTCTGTTAAGTCCACTCATTACATGGAAGAAAAGAAGGGCAAATAGGAAGAGAAATTGGAGTTCTCTGAAAGCCTAGTGGCTATGGACTCGATATTGTCATTAGTGTGGCTTATGTTTGATCCCTAGCCCAGGAACTTTTGTATGCTACAGGTGTAGCCAAAAAAAATAAATAAATAATAAGGAACTAAAACTGGGGGACTTGATGGTAAAAACTCCATATACTCTTAACATTCATATAGTCCACTGAAATTTTAAATAAAAAGAAATTTAGGAAAAGATTAATTGAAATTATATCATCTGAACTTTCTCAAATGTACTGAAGTTTGTTTTGTGTTCTACCAGGTAACTTATCTTATAAAATGGCCAATATGCACTTGGAACTGCTGCTTTCAAATGGAATGTTCTTTAACTATGAATTAAGTCCATTTGGTCTGATGTGTTAAAGCTTGTGTGTCCTTATTGATTTTTCTGTTTGATTGATCTGTACATTGATGAAAACGTGGTATTAAAGTCCCCTACTGTAGTGTTACTGTCAATTTCTCCTTTTATGTCTGTTAATATTCGTCTTATATATTGAGGTGCTCTTATGTTGGGTGCATATATAAGCACAAATATTACATCTTCTTGGATTGATTCTTTGATCATCAATGTAGGGTCCTCCTTTGTCTCCTGTAACACTCTTTAAAGTCTATTTTGTCCAATACAGTATGGCTACTCTGGCTCTCTGTTGATTTCGATTTGCACACAATAGATTTTTCCATCCCCTCATTTTGGCTGTCGTGCCTCTAGATCTGAAGTGAGTGTCTTGTAGGCAGATGCACATAGGTCTTATTTTTTGTATCTATTCAGTCAGTCTATGTTTTTAGCATGGAATATTTAGTCCATTGACATTAATATGTATGTTCTTATTGCCATTGTGTTGTTTCTTGCCACTTTTATTCTACATTGTTTTGGAAATGCTAGCCATAGCAATCAGAGAAAGAAACGAAAGGACTCCAAATTGGATAAGAAGAAGTAAAACTGTCACTGTCTGCAGATGACATGATACTATATATAGGAAATCCTAAAGATGCTATCAGAAAATTACTAGAGCTCATCACTGAATTTGGGCAAGTTGCAGGATACAAATTCATACACAGAAGTCTCTTGCATTCCTATACACTAATAATGAAAGATGACAGAAATTAAGGAAACAATACCATTTACCATTGCATCAAAAAGAACAAAATACTTAGGAATATACCCATCTAAGGAGGCAAAAGACTCTGAAAACTGTAAGATGCTCTTGCAAGAAATCAAAGATGACACAAATAGATGGGAATCAATATTGCTAAAATGATTATACCACCCAAGGAAGTCTACAGATTCAGTGAAATCCCTTTCAAATTACCCATGATATTTTTCACAGAAGCAGAACAAAAATTTTTAAGATTCGTATGAAAACACAAAAGACTCCAAACAGCCAAAGCAATCCTGAGAAAGAAACATGGAACTAGAAGAATCGGACTCCCCAACTTCAGACTATACTACAAAACTGCAGTCATAAAAACTGTATGATATTGACACAAAAACATAAATATAGATCAATGGATCAAGATAGAAAGCCCAGAAATAAATCCACACAGCTATGGTCTCTATGACAAAGCAGGCAACAATATATAATGGAGGAAAGATGGTCTCTTCAGTAAGTGGTGCTGGGAAAATGGAACAACCTTTTTGTTTGTTTGTTTGTCTTTTGCTTTTGTTTTTACACGGCTGTATCCATGGCATATGGAAGTTCACAGGCAAGGGGTCGAATTGGAGCTACAGCTGCTGGCCTATACCATAGCCACAGCAATGCGGAATCCAAGCTGCATCTGTGACCTACACTGCAGCTCACAGCAATGCCAGATCCCTGCCCCACTGAGCGAGGCTGGAGATTGAACCCACATCCTCATAGATACTAGTTAGATTCATTTCGACTGGGCCACAGCAGCAACTCCCTGGACTCACAGGCTTTGCAAACAAATTTATGCTTACTAAAGTGGATAAGTGGAGGGGAAGGATGGACTGGGGGCTTGAGAATGGCATAAGCATACTGTGGTATGTGGAATGACGTGCCAATGAGGCCTTGCTGTATAGCACAGGGAACTCTACCCAATATTCTGTGATAATCTATGTGGGAAAAGAACCTGAAAGAGAATGAATGTGTGTAGTGTGTGTATACATGTAACTGAATCACTCTGCTGTACAGTAGAAATTATCACATTATAAATCAACTATACCTCAAGAAAACTTTTTAAAATGACCTGTTTTAAAAAAACAACTAAAAACAGAGTTACCATATGATCCAGTAATCCCACTCCTGGGCATCTATCTAGAAAAGAAGAAAACGCTAATTCAAAAAGGTACATGTTCGCAGAAGCACTATCCATTACAACCAAGACAAGGAAGCAACATAACTGTCCATCAATAGATGAATGGATAAAAATATATTATATATGTGTGCACACATACACACACACACATATATATGAATATGACTCAGTCATAAAAAATACTGCCATTTACATCAACATGGATGAACCCAGAGATTATCATACTAAGTGAAGTAAGTCAGAGAAAGACACATCATATGATAGCACAGGTGGAATCAAAAAAAAATGCTACAAATGAACTTATTTATAAAACCCAATAGACTCACATACATGGAAAATAAACTTATGATTACCTAAGGGAAAGAGGGGGAAGATAAATTAGGGATGTGGTATTTACAGATACACAATACACTATACAGATAAACAACAAGGACCTACTGTTTAGTACAGGCAACTATGTTAAGTATTTTGTAAGTAACCTATACTGGGAAAGAAGAGACATAAAATGAATCCTTCTATGACATTTAGGTAAATCATAATCCTCTATACACAAATATAATTGCATCTGATGTATTTTAAATACAGAGTCATTGCTAATATTTTAAAACACTAACTGGATATAAGGCTATTGTTGCCTTACTAATACTTTGAATTATCAAAAATATCTAAGATTGATTTTTATTAGCAGCACAGAGTTAGTTGGTTTGATTTGGAATACTTAAATACTGATGAGGTGATTTCCAATACAACTAACGCCTCTCACATTGTACTCATTTTATCTAAACTTAAAAATATGTCAAGGTGATGAACCATGACAAGATTTCAGGTCCAACCCTGCAGCATATGGAAGTTCCCAGGCTAGGGGTAGAATTGGAGCAGCAGCTACCAGCCTATGCCACAGCCACAGCAAGACAGGATCGAAGTCACGTCTGTGACCTAAACCATAGCTAACAGCAACCCCAGGCCCCCAACTGAGCAAGGCCAGGGATCAAACCCACATCTTCATAGATATTAGTTAAGTTTGTAAACCTGCTGAGTCAGAAGGGGAACTCCCTTGAATTACAATTTCAATTCCATTGGAGAAAATTAAATTAAGCCTAATACATATGTAAATATAGAAATTCAAGCAAAATATATTTTTGAGTCAATTTCCTATATTTCAAATAGTGGATTATTTGCAAAATTTAGTTACAGCATACATCTATAAATAAGAGACCAAAAAATAATTGTAATAAGAAGTTGGGAGTTCCCATTGTGGTGCAACAGAAACGAATCCTACTAGGAACCACGAGGTTACAGGTTCAATCTCTGGCCTTGCTCAGTAGGTTAAGGATCCAGTATTGCCGTGAGCTATGGTGTGGGTCACAGACACGGCTCAAATCTGGTGTTACTATGGCTGTGGCATAGGCCACAGCTGTAGCTCTGACTCAGCCCCTAGCCTGGGAATTTCCATATGCCACAGGTGTGGCCCTAAAAGAGCAAAACAAAAAAATTTGAACTTAAAAAAGATAATGTTGGAGTTCCCTTCGTGGCTCAGTGGTTAATGAATCCGACTAAGAACCATGAGGTTGTGGGTTCGATCCCTGGCCTTGCTCAGTGGGTTAAGGATCCGGCATTGCCGTGAGCTGTGGTGTAGGCTGCAGACGCGGCTCGGATCCCACTTTGCTGTGGCCGTGGCGAAGGCTGGCAGCTACAGCTCCTGTTAGACCCCTAGCCTGGGAACCTCCATATGCCGCAGGTGCCGCTCTACATAAAGGCGAAAAGACAAAAAAAAAAAAAAAAGATGATGTAAGATTTTTTGGATAACAAATAGACCAATAAATAACAGGTTATTCTCTTCCAGTGAATATTTCAGCTATTTCATTAAAGATGAATGGAAGAAAGAACATATGTTACTAATATGTTAATGATAATTTCATTTATAACTGAAAATGGCAAATATCAATCATACTCTGAAACATCCAACCAGCAGAGAAGCATTAGTGAAAGAAAAAAAAATGTGAATACTGAATAGAAATATTGGGGAAAACATTAAAAAATAAAGTAACATGTAAGACAGATAACTATCAAAAGGCAAGTTTTTGTTGTAAACCTCTAAGAAATAAAAATAAAAATAAGTTGACTATAAATATATTGGTATTTATACATACACATTAATACACACTCACTTGTAGCTCCAAATACATACAAATACTAGTAACATACGACTGGTAATAAACTTATAAATATGACATGAAGACTCTTGAATGTGGACTTTAAAAACTGTTGGGATCACTTGCAGGCTTTTCCAGGCTGACTGCTGCTCAAGGGAGAGAGACTAGGGAAACCCATTCGGCCTGATCCAATTTAGATATGCAAATTTTATCTTGTGTGCTTGAAAGGAACATTATGACACTGCATAATTTGCATTTTCAGTTGTAAGATATAGTATTCCTAATCTAATAAAAACATCCCTCTATCGTCCACTTTAACACTCACCACATTTTATCCTATCCATTGTTCACCTTCACTTTTAAACTATACTTTCATATTTTAAACTATCAAATTAGTTTATTAGAAAAAGACAAATGTATTATGGAAGTCATTCTCCCAACAAAAGAGGCAAAGTCTTAAGTGGTAATTAACTGGTAACATATGACATATTTTACAGGAGCAGACAAAAAGAGTCCTTGGAAGAAAGAATTACATTATTCTATGTTAAATATATTTTTCTGATACGTCGATTGAAAGTTAAGTTTTGGAACAAGAACTAGTTTTCAATTTAACAATACACTTTCATAGAAAGATATTACACTCAACTAAGGCTTTATTGATTTGGACAATGAGCTTTCAAAGAATCATTTTAAGAAAGAGACTACTCGGTTAAGACACAAAGTCATATTTTTAGAGAAACACTTTTCTCATTATTATATAAGTATATATTATATGTGTATATGGTAACGCATACTAAGATTATTTTAAAATAGACAGGAATGATACCAACTTTATCTCTGGGAAAGCAGAAAGAAGGGAAGGGAAGAATTTTAATTGTATTTGTAAGTTCCCCAACACCACCCTTTAAAAATCTTCAGAAAACAATGAGTTCCTTTGTGGCTCAGCAGGTTAAGAACACAACATCGGGGAGTTCCTGTTGTGGCTCAGTGGTTAACGAATCCGACTAGGAACCATGAGGCTGTGGGTTCGATCCCTGGCCTTGCTCAGTGGGTTAAGGATCCGGCGCTGCCGTGAGCTGTGGTGTAGGTCGCAGACGTGACTCAGATCCCACGTTGCTGTGGCTGTGGTGAAGGCCAGCAGCTATAGCTCCTGTTAGACCCCTAGCCTGGGAACCTCCATATGCCACGGGTGAAGCCCTACATAAGGCAAAAAAAAAAGAATACAACATCGTCTCCTTGGAGATTCAGGTTCAATCCCTGGCCTCGCTCAGTGGGTCAAGGATCCAGCATTGCTGCAGCGGTGGCTTGAATCCAATGTTGCCATGGCTGTGGCATAGGCCGGCAGTTGCAGCTCCTACTAGACCCCTGGCCCGAGATCTGCCACATGCTTTAAGAAGCACAGGGAAGTGCAGCTGTAAAAACAAGAAAAAAATCTTGAGAAAAACATAAAATTTAACCTTGTTACACTGGGCATATAGATGATTGTTAAATTCTCTGTGTGTATTTTTACTGTCTTTGAAAGAATTTATAGTTTTAGATAAAAATTAAAGCGATTTATATTATTTAGAAACAACTTTCTAGTTTCAGATAATCTGAATAGATTCAAAGGAACTACTCAAATAGAATGTTAGATTTAAACTCTTTTATTTTAATATTTAAAATATTACTTTGGAGATTGGATTAAGATGGTGGAATAGAAGGACTAGAGCTCAACTTCTCTCCCAAAAAACAGCAAAACTACAACCAAATGCCGAGCGACCTTCAACCAAATGGACTGTAAACTTCCAAAAAAGATACTCTGCTCCAGAAGACAAAGAGGAGACCACATCAAGAGGTAGGAGGGGCGATTACGTGATAGAAGTAACCCCATACCTCCCGGGTGGGAAGCCCCACAGACTGGAAAGTAACTGCATCACAGAGACTCAGCTACAGGACTGAGAGTTCTGAGCCTCACGTCAAAACCCCACGCCTGGGGATCGGGCACAGGGAGAAAGAGCCCCTGGAGCATCTGGCATTGAAGGCCAGCGGGGCTTGTGTGCAGGAGCTCCACAGGACTGGGGGAAAC